>JASPKP010008521.1:7500-11457 GCA_030674155.1 Stramonita haemastoma | reverse complement strand
CGTCTGTTAAATCTCCGTGATAGGAGACACAAAAATGACCACGAAAGAGTTTTGACACGAGTACACTTTTAGCACGCACGCACCCCCGACTACACAAACACACACACACACAAACACACACGCACACACAAACACAAACACAAACACAGACACACACACACACACACACACAACGCGCGCGCGCGCGCGCGAGAACGGAAGCCCGAGGTACTGTCTAGAATGCTGGAATAGTCCAATACTTGTGTCAACTTCATGTACTACCATTGAAAAGTTGTATTTTATCGTTTAACCATTCTCCTAAAATAATATTAACTATAATGATGATGACGATGGTGATGATTATGATAATCATGATGATGATAATAGTAATAATATATTAACAACGATGATAATTATAATATACACAGTAAAGACATTATACTAAATTAGGCAGACACTATAGCTGAATGGTTAAGAAAGTTTGACTTCAACCTCATGCGTTCCTGAAGTGGGCTTGAATCTCAGCAAAGTCTGGTGAATTTAAGGTGGGGATTTTATGATCTCCCGGCCAGGTCAACTTCAAGCGCAGACCTGCCAGTGCCTTAATTGCCTTTGTGTGTGTATATATATATATATATATATATATATATATATATATATATATATATATATATATATATATATATATATATATACACACACATGCAGAAGATCAATCATGCTCTTTAATCAAATGTCAGCATTCGATGGGTTACGAAAACACGAACATGCCTAGCATACATCCCCTATGTGGGAATGTAGCTTACTTCATGGTGGGCAACCCTCCCCCCAAGAAAAGAAAAACAAACCTGAAAAAAACAACAACATACAAAACAAAAAAAACAAAGCAGTCGCCTATGCAAAATCTCATTTATAAAACTCGAACTCTAGCCCTGGAACTAAAAGAAATTATTGCAGTCAAACAGTGGTTTTCACAATTTTCCTCCTTGTAAATCATAATTAAAAAAAAAAAAATTATGATGGAAGTTATTTCGAATTACAACCATTTCTGGGTGGTCAATTTGATTGTGCCGACTAGAAACTATCAGCAAATTAGTCTTTGTCATATATACACCCTCTTGGCACAAATTACTTAACAGCCAAGATACCCTGCTCTGTCATGAGTGGGTGGTAACTAGGGGACAACTCGAAACTAGCCCTTGACAAAACGTCAGTAACACTCTTTAGGCCTAGTCCTAGTCCTCCTGTCACAAGATCACAAGATCACCCAAGCTTTTGTTTGGCAATCGTTGTTTTTTATGACAAAGGTGGGAGTTGGTGGTCTTATCTGTGATAAAAGTGGAGGAGCTTTTGAACTTGTCACTCCCCCACCAATTAGTGTTATTGGGTTTTTATAGTCTTAGCCATCAATTCTCTCTTTTCACTGATTGAGAACTTTACCAGTTACACAGCCTGCTTGTTCCACGCTCCCCCCAAGGCCATGATTTTGAATTGCTATGTATTTTACTTTGAGCTGGATTTTCCATAGTGTTGGTGGCCTTCTGGTGCCAAAGTGGGAAAGACTTGCCTCTACTACAGTTCCTAAATAGGATAGCTCCACTGGGACTATAAAACATCAAAACAAAATGCCTGAAGCCTAATCTTCACGAATACTTTAATGTAGACCTTGGTGGATGGGTGGCTTAGAGGTAACGCGCCTGCCTAGAAAGAAAGAAAAATTCCAGGTCGGAGTGTGCAGTGGTTCGATTCCCGTTTGGGCTTAAAACTCCCCACCCCCATCCATTAGACCATGAGTGGTGGTCTGGATGCTAGTCTTTCAGATGAGATGAAACCGAGGTCTCATAGTACACGTAAAAGAACCCACGGCAACAAGAGCATTGTCTCTTGCAACATTCTGTAGAAAAAAGGCACACTGATAGGGAAACATATAGTTGCAGACAGGAAAAAGAAAAAAAAAATGGGTGGCACTACAATTGTGGCGACAGGCTCTCCCGGGGAGAACAGCCTGAATTTCACACAGAAATCTTCTGTGACAAAGTGGTACAAATAAATTAGCTGACAATAACTGACAAAGCTTTTGGCTTGGGCCAGGCATGGCTTGAACAGGCTGCCTGGCCAGTTGACAGAGTACTTGCTCTGAATACCACAATTCTCTGTTAATCGGTCACCTCCACTGGGACTGTAATATGAACCTACAGCAGTCTTTGAAACCTTTCCTTTTGAGTATTAAGGAATTTTGTTTTATTGTACAAAATTCCAAGGGAAAGCTGTCTGATGTTGAGACTATACCATCAACCAACCAGCCACCATATATATAGCATATACAATATATAATGCAACCAGACTGAAGCAAAATTAAAATACTTTTTTTGGGTGTGAAGGCGGAGAACAATTTTGAGAATTCAAATTCTAAAAAATGAAATGACAGTTACATAGGTAGGTATTCACCATTATCAGAGACATTTTGGCCCTTACCATTTTGTACAGACTAACTTTTGAAACATTTATTTAACAGCAAAACTAGTAGGGCTTTTTTGCAAAATAAATTAGTGCATGTAACTAAAAACAACTAACTAGCGCTGACATAGGTGAACGAAATATCCCCATAGCCCCAAGAAATGGACAGTTTCTCCTCCTTCCTAGTGGAACACTCAGACAGCAACTATTGCTGCCTGCCATAATTATGAGCAAAAATGCATTGTGTTACCCTTAAGCATGTATTAAGATAATGAAAACATCACAGATATTAGCAAAACATAAGCAACTCACCTCGCACTTGGAAATAGTAGCCCATTTTTGCTGTTTTTGTCTTTCAACAGGTCCTCTGCCTTCTGATTCAAATGGCAATGCTGAAGTGAACTGACTATCCTCTGTCTTGATCACAGTCTTTCAAAAATGTGACTGGACTATTCGTGATTCAGGCTTTATATCCCCCTAACACAGGAAAGCAGCTCTGCAAAACTTTGTTTTGATTGGTCAGTTACTATTTACCTAGAAGATGATTGGTTGATGGTATTATTAGGGTGAGTAGTGAAGATTTTGATAACAATCACATGACATCGACCACAAACAAACAAGCATGTGTTATATTGAAATAATCAATCATGTGATGATGTCTTGATCCTTAAGGGGTAGAGAAGTAAAATCATAATTGCTAGTGGGATCTGGCTCTATCTCTGAGAGATTAACAAAACAAACAATCACATGCTTGTTTTGCTGTTGTTGTGTACATGTCACTTGCTTGTTTTATTGTTGTGTAATGTGTGGTGTGTTTGTGTGTGTGTGCTGTGGTGTGTGTGTGTGTGTGTGTGTGTGTGTGTGTGTGTGTGTGTTGTGGGTGTGTGTGTGTGTGTTGTGTGTGTGCGTGTGTGTATGTGTGTGTGTGTGTGGTTGCTGTTGTTCTTGTTGTTGTTGTTGTGTGTGTGGTGCTGATTAATAACAATGGCTGAGCAATAATGACATACCACATAAAGACATACATAAACATAAAGCGCTGCATTCTGCCAAAATTCTGTTTTAGATTTTTTGTTTTCAGTATAGCTGCAATGTACATAATATTGCATTAGCCACTAATGTATTTTAAAGTAATCTTTAGTCTCTGCAACAAAACAAGAAATTGAAGGGATTAATCACTCATTTGATACAATCTTATATACTCTTCTTGTGCTAAAAAACCTGTCATTGAAAACTGTATGGAACTGGATTTGGATCTTTATCAGCACAAACATGGTAAAAAATGGACTTTAGATTATTCTTAAACTGCTTGGCACATCGTTTTCTGTGAGCACACATAAAAACACCAGAGCTAGGCTATGCTAACTTCAAACCTAGGTTTTTTTTTTTTTTTGTTCAAGATTGAAAAACATGATGCTGAATGGATATTTAAGTTCTTGTTATGTGATGTATTTAATCTATACCCCACCATCACAGAAAAAGTATAGCCGAGAGTGCTTCTTGATTACTTAATGAATAGATGAG
>JASPKP010008521.1:0-5000 GCA_030674155.1 Stramonita haemastoma | reverse complement strand
ATCTCTTTAAGATGATTTTTTCTCTGGATTTAACGCCAGTGCCATCTCCAATCCCCCTAAAGGGCCCTCGAATGAGACTATCAACCGAAGTCACGTGTGTGAACGCACGCAGAACGTCTTGCACACACGTTTGAAATCTGTTCCGCTTTTCGGTAGAGTAGGCCAATGCGGCGAATCTGCATAGACCAGGAAGTCTTTCTTTCCTGACCGCCAAATCAGCTCTAGGGAACAGACAAGAGCGCTAAGTTTGCAGTGCACACCGAGGCATCTGAAGGCGGGTGCTCAGAAAGCGCCAACTCCCTGATGGTGGGACAATAGTCGAGGCAGGCCATGCCCTCCTCAGACTTAGATCCGTATGTCGAAACGCTGGTGTTGGACGGATAAGACATACATAGATTTTCTTGTCAAACTCGTAAGAAAGGGCAAGGCTGGGAACTGAACCCAGAACCTCACACTTTACTTGTTAAGCAGGTCTAAACCGTCCTGCCACCTTCCTTCTTTTATCAAACACTAATTGAGAAAAAACCCTATATTTTTTAATCTTGTGAAAAAGTATTCTCTTGTCTTTGACTCCATGTTCCTGATATACAGTGCATCTTTTTCGCTCTCTGCTGTCAGTCTGTCTGGTTTTTGTTTTTTTACCGCTCAGCCCGGGTGCAGGTCACTACCGCGTGTAATACTATCACGAGTGTAACACTACCGCGAGTAACACTACCGCGTGTTACACTTCCGCGTGTGTAACACTACAGCGTGTAACACTTCGGCGTGTGTAACACTACCGCGAGTTACACTACCGTGTGTAACACTACCGCGAGTAACACTATCGCATGTAACACTTCCTTGTGTGTAACACTATCGCGTGTGTGAAACTACCGCGATTAACACTACCGCCTGTAACACTTCTGCCTGATGACGAGAGATGAGATAGTTGTTGTTGTTGTTGTCTTCAATTTTACGTCTGTTCACTTTTAGTGATATTAGACGGAAAAACAAAAACAAAAAAAAACACAAAAAAAAACAACCTCACCCCCCACCCACCACACAAAGAAACTTGATAATGGAACAGGAATAATAAAAACATGAAAAAAACAACTCACTAACATTAATGCAACTATAACAAATGTCCTAAGGGACTGTAACAGAGACCTTTCACAATTTCAAATGCCAATTTTAAATTATTGAAAATACTGGTAAGGGAGTTTTCAGAAAAATGGGGCATGAAAGACTTTACACTCTTGCAGTCAAACAGTATATGAGTATTAGTGATATTCTCACCACACAAACATTTACCATTTTTGCTGAATTTGGTTGTCAATGCATTTAGTTTCATTCTATAAAATAATGTATTAATTCTTCTTGACATGAAAACATTTACACAAGTCTTTGAATGGTTCACAACTGTTAAATTATCGGTATTGATCGCGGTCCTAGTTAACAATCTCCCATTTCGCTGATTTGTTTCAATGACCTTTCTCCATGATTTCTGTTCTAGTAAGCTGTACCCCTCTTGCAAGGATAAAGGCACATGCAATTCTATTGAATCCAATTCATGTTTTGCACCTCTCTTAGCAGCTCTATCTGCCCACTCATTTGGAAAGAATCCAGAGTGTGAAGGCACCCAACAAAAATTTACATTTATCCCCTTTAAGGTCAAGAGATGTATGACATGCTTAATCTCCAATATAATTTTTGAAGTTTTCTTGTAACATGGAGATTTTAAAGCATACAATACCGACTTAGAATCCACACAAAAAAGAATTTGAAATATACATAATGGCAAATCAAGAATATAAGTAAGACCCATTAATATTGCTACAAGTTCTGCTGTAAATATCGAGTGATGTTTACCAACATGATATGATTTTTCAATTTTTAACGCTGGTATAACAAAAGCAGATCCCGTTTCTTGATTATCTAGACGTGATCCGTCTGTATAAATTTGTAAATGGTCAAAATATTTATGATGGATGTGGGATCGGACATCAGAAACCATTATGTTCAGATTGTCATTCTTTTTTTCATTAGACACCTCAATATCGAAGTGTGCTTTATTCATCTCCCAAGATGGGCAAGGTAATATTGCCTCTCTTGTGTCCATGCTGTGTTGATTGACTTCAGAGTTTTGAACAAGATCAGACACGTATGTACTTATAGGCATTAAAGAGGATATAGATTTTGCTCTTTTAGGAAAACTAAATTCTGATTTTACTTCTATTTCTTCTGAAATAAAGTTTTCAGTTGTTCTGTTTCTGAGCACATATTTAGCACATGCTAGTTGACGGTAATCATCTAAAGGTAATATGCCGACTTCGTTATACGTTCCCATGGCTGAGGCGTGATAAGGCACACCAAGAGCAAGCCTGTATGCTTTGCAGTCTATACTTTGTAACTTTTTAAGTAAATACCGAGGAGCACTGAAAAAGACCTCTTGGCCATACGATAATTTTGAACGAATAAGAGATGTAGCTAAACTTTTCAAATTTAATGTATCTTGGCCCCAGAACTGTTTGCTGACCATCTTCAGTAAGTTCAAACATTTTTTTTGCTTTAGTTAAATTGTGTTCAATATGTGCATTCCAAGTTAGCTTAGAAGTAAGAAAAACACCTAAGAACTTTATGGTATTTTTATACTCAATCATGTCGGCCCCAATTTTAAATGCTGGTAGCTCATCTGGATTACTGCTATTGTTAAAAAGCACAGTGTAAGTTTTTTCTGTGGATAAAGTAAATCCATTTTCAAACATATACTTATCGACATTGTTTAGCTGGTTCTGATATACCTTTTTAATGTAGTTTAATACTCTTTTTGGTGTGTTTCTTTTCATAGAAACATTCATCCACATACATATGTCATCTGCATATTGCACTATGACGACTTCGTTTGACAATGTCATAGGGAGATCATGCAGCAAAACATTAAACAGTAGAGGTGATATAACAGATCCTTGGGGTAGTCCCATATGAAGAGATCTAAAACCTGAATATGATTTTGCTACTCTAACTTGTATACTTCTATTAGTCAAAAAACTTTTAATATAATGATAGAAATGCCCAGAAAAACCTAGATTCTTTAGTTTACACAGCAACTTAGCATGCCAAACTTGATCATACGCCTTTTTTATATCAAAAAAAGTTGCAAGAACGTTCTTTCTTCTTGCAAACTGAATTTTTATATGCGTTGACAGTTTAACCAAGTTATCAATAGCAGACCTATCTTTTTGAAAACCCGTTTGATTGACCGGGATTATCTTATTTTTATCACAGAAATACATCAGCCTTTTCAGAATAATTCTCTCCATTAGCTTGCCTGTGTGTGAGGTCAACGCAATTGGTCTGTAGCTAGTTTTGTCTGTTTTGGGCTTTCCCTGTTTATGAATTGGAATGACAATTGACTGTTTCCAAATTACTGGCATAACACCTTCAACCCAACATTTATTGAACAGTTTATGAAGTAGAAAAATAAAGTTTACTGGTATATGTTTTAGCATGCCGTTAGAAACTGCATCTAATCCAACAGATGTTTTCTTAGTAGAAAGAGATGTTAAAGCATCTCTAACTTCTTCCACTGAAATTGCGGCATTAATATATGAACTGTTGTCAGGGACTGGGTCGGTATACTCTGTTTTATACTCCTCTTCTGTTCTATAATTTTGCAATTAAGTGACAAGCCTTCAAGACGCATCGATTTTGAAAACATGTCTGCAAACGCTTCAGCTTTTTCTAAATTTGATGGAAATTCTTTGCTCTCTAGTCTCACTGGACAAGCTGGTAAACTAACACCTCTTTTCATTTCATGAAATTTTTCCCAAACCTTTTTAAGGTCTTTATGGTTTGAAATTTCGGTTGTACAAAAAGATGTCCAAAATTGTCTCTTAGCCTGAGCTACAACAAGGTTACAGTGATTTTTTGCTTGTTTCTGTTTTAAATTATTTTCTGATGTTTTATCTTTTAGATACATTTTATACATTAAGCGCTTATATTTAACTGCTTCCTCACAAGCTGGTGTCCACCAGACATTTCCCTGTTGTTTATTTGTTTTTAGCATATTAATTTTAGGGATAGACAAAGTGGCAGCATGAAGAATGGTCTCAGTAAATTTGGAATAAAAGCGGTCAATATTGTCAGTGTCAAAGCTGTCAGTGTTGTAAATTGCGAGGATGTCTTCAAACTTCTTCCAGTCAGCTTTTTTGTAGTTAAATTTGGGAATTTTGTCTTCCTGAGTGTCACAGAAAGTTGTTGTTTTACCAAAAGTTGTGATAACAGGCAGGTGATCGCTGCCAAGTGTGTCTTTATACGTTGACCACTCACACTCTGGAGCTAATGCAGGAGACACAAACGACAAATCTAAGGCTGATGCTTTGTGACTGGCAATGTCTGGAATTCTTGTGACACTGCCATCATTTAGCAAGCATAGACAGGAATCAACTATATTTTCTACGAATCGATTATGGGATACTTTTTGACATTCTTTATCCCAGAAAGGAGCATGTGCATTAAAATCTCCTGCTATGAACCACTTTTCATTATCTTGAAGGTTGTGTATCCACTCAGTATTCAGATCATTTGGTCCCTTAGGCAGATACACAGACACAACATTTATTATTAGATTTTTTCCTAAACTTACTCGTGCTGCACATGAATGTATATCTAAGTTCTGGTTAGGCACTGGTGAAGGACATATGCAGTAATCCACCCCTTCTTGAATGTATATGGCTGCACTGACTTTAGTTACATCATCGACTTGTTGATGGACAGGTGGATAGTAATAGCCAGGCAGCTTGGGCAGTTTATTTCTATTTACTTTGAGTGATTGAAGCATCAAAACTTGATAACAATTTTCAGCAAGGTGCTGGATTAAATAGGACAGATTAGTGGAAATAGATCTAGCATTCCACTGCATGATGGAAAATGCGCTTTGTTTTTTGAAAGGCATAATAAAGTACAATGTTATTAACTAACTAATTAAAAACTAAACAAACCCAACCCAGAAAAATATTTTA
>JASPKP010008519.1:5000-11463 GCA_030674155.1 Stramonita haemastoma | reverse complement strand
CCACCATTAAGGTAGCCACATTCGACTCTGGGAGGATTGTTTTTAACGTCACCAACTTACCCTGTCAGATCTGTAGGGGTAAATTCCTGACGTCATGGAAAACGTCATCAGCACACAACACGTCAGCAGAAGCACTGAAGTCTTCATTTTGTTTTCGTTCTCCAAGCGCTGAAGGGGCAGAAAGGATAACACATTTTATATCCAACAGTAACAAAGTTGAAATCTTTCGTTTGCAGTTTATTGATCGCTAGAAAAACAACAAATGAAGTCACTGCACTCTGGATTAATTTATTCCAGTTGTCGAGGGAATTTGCATGCATTTGGTGTGCATGCGAAACGGTGACCATAAGCAACTGTGCACATTGAAAGAAGGATACAGGCAGTGGAGATGAGATGTTTCGCAAACTTCCCGGTATCATTTAACCTTATAATCTCGGTATCATTATACAACTAACGAGGAAGTAAAACCAGTTAACTTCTCGGTGTCTCATCTAAAGATCAAACAACAAGCCAGGAAGTAAAACCAGTTAACTTCTCGGTGTCTCATTCACAGATCAAACAACTAACGAGGAAGCAAAACCCAGAAAACTTCTCGGTGTCTCATTCAGAGATCAAACAACTAACGAGGAAGCCAAACCCAGCACTGAACACACCCTGGGCCATATGCACAACTCCTGACTTCAGTGTTCGGGGTTTGTCCTTCCTCAGCTGGAGCTCCAAGGTTCTCCAGGGGGGAGATTTTCCTATGGAACTGTTTTTACCCGCCATTTAGGAAGCCACATTTCATCTTCGGGATTGGTGTCTAAACTCAACACCTGTTGGCATGCAGTTTTTTGTTTCGTTAATTTGTTTTCATTTTGTCATCCGTTTCTAGTCGTACAAAATGGCGAAACAGGTTTTTAACATGTGCGCAAGCTGTTCTGTGTGCGTTGGCACAGGGGGCCTTGGTTTATAGTCTGATCCCAGGGACTTTGGGGAGTGTGGAGTTGACACTGATGTTAACTTCAGGGTAAAGTTCCCTAAACCGCGCGCCTCTGAGGATCCCGAACAGTCTGATCAGAAGCACAAGGCTCAAGCCCCTAGGGTACTCCCCCCCCCCCAAGTGGCATTGTTTCAAACCACATAGAAAGAGAGGAAATACGAAGGGGAGGGAGGGGCGTGTGGATTGGGAGAGGGGACAGACTGAAAATACACAGTGAAAAAGACTTGGCTTTGATGCAAGATTCATCTGTGTTGTCCCTCCTTTTTACGTTCTTTTTACGAAAAGAAAGGAATAAAAATGAAAGTAATTTTTGTGTTGTTTTCCCTTACATTCAAATGGACCTTTGTTTACGCAAAGTGTATGAACGTACGTTAGACTTCATCTTAGTTTGATAATTTAATTTCTTAGGTGCACAAAACCTTGTAAAAAGAACGCTTTTTCCCTAATCCTCCTCTAACGAAAAGAAAATAAGAACTGTAAAATCATGGTTACAAAGAAAAGCAGCACTCTGTATGTTTAATTTTTTTTTTTAAAACAGCATAATGATATCAAAATAGTTGGATGTATATAACAGTCTAAAGAATAATTCAACTCTAGCTTTATCTACTGGTTGTCCTAATCCACTCAACATTCCGTTCCTTCTCCAATAAACCAACATTGCAGAAAGACCAATACTCCATTTTCAAAACAACAACAACAACCAGGAGTACTCACCAGTAACTACAAGGTATCTGTCCAGAATGAAAGGAAACAATCTTTTCAATCCTATATATGTGGACTCACTCCTTGCTCATCAATCACCCTTTTGGAGGCAATATTACACCTCTCTTTATCTTTTATCAGCAGACCGGAACAAACCGAGGCAGCCTCTTACACCTTGACATTGAGAGATTGACAGGGGACACCAATCCGAATGCAATAATCCGGGTCGAACTTCCGTTTCTATGAAAAAGTGAGATGGGGTACGTCATGCATCCTTTCAGTATCTATGTTTCTGATCATTTATTATTAACGTTCTTGTTCATCAATTCTTATTGATTTTTTTAATTATATTATCTATCTGTCCATCACGGAATCAGAACACGAAGGTCCGGGTCTGACTTTTCGTTTCTGTTTACATGTGACTTTTTTGTTTTGTGATTCTCGGCGAAGTTAGAATGGTGGGCAAAAACAGTCGCATACATGGGCAACATCTGGCTGCAAGTAAAAAAAAAAAAAAAAGGTTTGCATTTGTATACCACTGTATGTTGCGGCAGATTTCTCGGTGCGAAATTCGGGATGCTCTACCCAAGGAAAGGCGTTGCCACAAGAACAGCGCCACCAATTTTTAACATTTTCCTGTCTGTATGTGTCTGTTTTCTGATCAAAATGGCTTTTTTTTAACAGAAGTTTGCCAGAAACTATTCCCTTGTTGCTGTAGGTTCTTTTACGTGCACTGAACGTGTATTAAATACAGGACCTCGGTTTATGGTCTCATCTGAGAAAGACTAGCGACCAGACCAATACTCACGGCCAAGTGGATGGGGGAAACGTTTCGGGCAACAAACGGGAATTGAACCTGCACTTCTCGCTTTCTGGACAAGTGCGTTCGTTACCGCTAGGCCACTGATCCACCTTTGCTTAAGGGTAGACACGGTCCAAAAGGGCTCCAAATCATGTTTTTTGTAGAATAAAAAATTGCTGGATACATACATTTATAAAGGTGTCCCTGTATGAATTTTAAACAATCAGATTGTAAAATATGTCTGTAGAAACAGGTTACTTTCACTTTTTATAGACAGAAAGGTTCAGGAATTTGAAACATTTAGTTTTGGCGGCCATAATGGATTGTTTCCATAGCAAATGTGCAGAAAACTGGGTAGTTCTTTGATTTGTTTGCTTTACAAGCGATGCCCTTTCAATATGTGGCATAACTTTTAACATTGGCTTGTAAACAGAATTTCATCAGTTTTGACCCCCATGTGCCACCTTAACTCCGGGATGCTATCTCTGATGTCGAGGTTTTTTTTCATGCTTATTTCATCATGTTTTTGTTTTTTTTAATTCATTTTGTTCATTGCTGTTCCTAATACAGCTGATGTTAATCTAGTTTATTAAGACCTGTACTTTTTTTTTTTTCTTTTACTTGTATGATGAAACTTGAAACTATGGACCCGTGTGCGAACGCTCGCAGATCTTCTTGCGCACACGTTAAATCCTGTTCCGCTTTTCGTTAGAGTAGGCCATAGAGTCGACCACGACGCAGATAGTCAGTTAAGAATGTGACCTCTAAAAAGAGATCGCATAAATTTTTCATTTCACCGTGAAGGCGAAGTGTATGCAACGGAGGGTTTTCGACGAAAACCTAAGGAAACATAGCATCGACAATTCACAGCTGTGTCTCTAAAATTAATAGAAACACGACACTGCGATTGTCGCGCTCTGAACACATGGGAGATACTCTACTTACCACCCTATCACAATATCAATGATACAATCTTGAAAAGACCCTTATTTTTTGCTGCGAGCATTAATATAACCAAACCAAACCAAACCAAACCAACCCCACACCACACACACACACACACACACACACACACACACACACACACACACACACACACACACACACACACACACACACACACACACACACACACACACACACACACACACACACACACACACACACACACCACACACACACACACACACACACACATCAGTGCTGATTTCACTCTCCCAAAAAGTCCTTCGGATGAGACTGTAAACCGAGGCCCCGTGTGTAAACGCACGCAGAACATCTTGTGCACACATTAAATCCTGTTTCGCTTTTCGTAAGAGTAGACCATTGTGTGCCGGTGGGAACAGATGACAAGATTTAGAAAACTGCATACCCACGGGGATTGGATGAAAAAAGCACATAGGTGTTTATTCCACTACCCTCGATATAGAAGACTAAATAGATATAAAAGAATAAATAAATACAAAAGAATAGATAAATAAACAATCACACACATACATACAATACACATACTACATATACATACATACATACATACATACATACATACATACATACATACATACATACTCATACATACATACATACAACATACACTACATACATACATACATACACTACAGCATGCATGCATACATACAACATACATACATACATACATACATACATACATCAGACAACATACATACATACACACACACATACATACATACATACATACATACATACATACATACATACATACATACATACATACATACATACATACATACATACATACATACATACATACATACATACATACATACATACATCATGCATTACATACATACATACATACATACATACATACATACATACATACATACATACATACATACATACACATACATACATACATACATACATACATACAACAGACAGACAGACAGACAGCAGACAACACACACACACACACACCACAGACACACACAACACACGACAACACACAACACACACAACACACAACAAAATACACACACTACATACATACATACTACATTCATCAGCATACAACATACAACACAACATACATCATACATCATCATCATACATACTACAACATACAACATACATACATACATACATACATCTCATGCGAGCATGTACTACAACACACACACACTCACACACACACACACACCAACCACACACACACACTCACACATCACACACACACACCACACACACTCTACACACAGTGCTGCAGTGCTTTTTCATCATTTTCAGTAAAACTCTCTCTCTCTCTCTCTCCTCTCTCTCTCTCTCTCTCTCTCACTCTCTCCTCCTCTCTCTCTCTCTCTCTCTCTCTCTCTCTCTCTCTCTCTCTCTCTCCCCTCTCCTCTCTTCTCCCCTCTCTCTCTCCTCTCTCTCTCTCTCTCTCTCTTCTTCTCTCTTCTCTCTCTCTCTCTCTCTCTCTCTCTCTCTTCTCTCTCTCTCTCTCTCTCTCTCTCTCTCTCTCTCTCTCTCTCTCTCTCTCTCTCTCTCTCTCTCTCTCTCTCTCTCTCTCTCTCTCTCTCTCTCTCTCCTCTCTCTCTCTTCTCTCTCTCTTCACTTGCAGCTATTATCAGTATTCAATATCCTTCTCACATCCAAATTGAGAAAAAAGAAAAAAAACAAAGAAAAAAAGAAAATCAACAAACTCAACAAAAAAAAAAACAAAAAACCACAGGGCTTAGCCAGCAAAACAACAACAACAACAACAAACAAACAAAAACCAGAATCCTAAAATCCTGATAAGGGATGCATCAAGGTGTGATAAAAAGGACAGGTGTGATATTAATTCGATTACTCTGCCTTTAAATTGCACCGAAACCAGGAAGTTGACAATGCTATATATGAGGCGTTCGCTCCTAATTATAGGTTATTCACGAGAGGAAAGAGTACACAGTGTCACCACTCCACAAGACAGGTAATTTACCATACTGTTTATTATATTTATTCTCTTTATTGGAGTGACTGGTTGATTATTTTTGAGTAGTTGAGCAAAAATGTATAATCTTATAGAAATATCTGATTTGTTTTCTGGTTTTCTTTTAATTCTTTTATTATTTAATTTAAGTTGTCAATATTTCTGTGCTAAAAAAAAAGCCCTTGTGTGTGAATAGTTTCATTTCTGTTTTGTTTCGTTTGGTTTGGTTTTTCTTTGTTTAATGAAATAAGTACTTCTTTATACAGTTTTTTTCGTGTGTGAAACATTTAATCTCAGAGTTTGATTTTCATAGTGGATTATTTATTTCTGTGTATTTGCTTCAATGTGAACAGCTTTACTGATATGTTAATAAAATAAGAATTCAGTGGGGGACGTAGTGGTTTGAAAGGGTGGGGGGGGGGGCGGCGTGGGGTTTTGTTTTGTGTGTTATTTTGGCTTTGGGGGGTGGGGTGGGCTTGCTTTATTTGAGAGGGGGGTGTTCATTGGCTAGAGCTCTAAGGTTCACCAATGGTGAGATTTTTGCGTATGTGACCGCCCCCCCCCCCCCCCCCCCCAATGAAGACAATAACATTCCAACTTCAGGGAGACAATGGGGGTATTCCTCCTACCAACTTTTCCAGGACAGTCAGGAATTACCTCCCACTCTTTCCGATTTGCAACTGTCGGGAATTTTTTGGACGTACATATGTCTGTAATTTGACGACCGGCGTTCGATTCCCGCTCGAGAGATTTTCTCCGGGAGTTAGCTTAACATCAGTGCTGACTCCACTCTCTCCAAAAGTCCTTCGAATGAGACAATAAACCGAGGTCCCGTGTGCGAACGCACGCAGAAGATCTTGCGCACACGTTAAATCATGTTCCACTTTTCGTAAGAGTATGTCATCGTGTGCCGGTGGGAACAGATGACATTTACAAAACTGCATACACACGGGGACTGGATGTAAAAAAAAGTACAAGAGTGTTTGTCCCATTATCCTCGATGTAAAAGAATAAAATAAAATTTTAA
>JASPKP010008518.1:0-11465 GCA_030674155.1 Stramonita haemastoma | reverse complement strand
TACGGAGAGTGTAACCAAACCCAAAATCAATGCCTCAATCAAAACAAACCGATTACCTGAGATCGAACCCAGAATTAAAGGTAAAAGTAAGTCTCTTTTTTAAGTTTAGGGTACAAGACACCCACACCTTTATTTTTTTTTCCCTTTTTTTTTTTTTCTTTTTAATAAGGCACACTTTATTTTAGTGATTTTAGGTTTTTTTTAAGAAGAAAAAACTTCAAAAGAACAAAAGTGGTAAAAGAAAGAAGTTTAAAATTTCACAATTCATGTTATTTAAGCAAAACGGCATGGCTATGCTAGGATTTTCCCCTGAATGAGCCAACATGAATGGCTTATTTTCGGACTTGATCTTGATACAGTTTCAATAAATGCTTTTATTACCAACTGCAGTTTTCTAGAATTTTTAAATACCTTTTTTACAGCCTTCTTCAACTTCAAATTTTTTTTTTTTTTGTTCCAAGTGTTTTGGTTTTGCTAACTTTTGTAAAAAATTATATTTGACAGCATCTGCCATTACCATGCAATCATGAAATGCAAAAGGCAAGCATCATTCTCAACAAGATTCTGTCAAATCACATTCATCATGGATACCATTTCCTCATGCAAGATACAAAATCGTAAGAGTTTACTTTAAAAGAAGTCAGTTTAAAGGCTTACCAAACCAGTAAACTTACTGCTGAAATCAATTAACTTAATAATAAAAGAAATAAAAAGACATTTGGGGAAAAAAAACAAAAACATATTATATACACAAATGACCAACTTAAAGTTACACTTTAATACAGCATGCATACCGTGTATAACATTCTAAATACCACCCCTAGCAACCACTATTGAATAAAAGACAACTCTTCTTCTTTCATCATAACATATTCACAAAAATCTTTTTTAAACCACAGATACAACAACTGGGTAGGGACACTAACAAAACATCTTTTTTTACCAAACAACAAAATTCATGAGGGTGGGGACTGACAAGGGTTCCGAAAATATCTCCTATCAACCATTTAGTTGTGATGGCACTGCACAACACACACAGAAAAGCCCGGGCACTTACTTGTGTCGCTCCTCGATCTCCTGAAGCGTGCGGCGAACGGTGTCCTGGCGCCATGTGGATGTCTTCCGCTCGTACACCGACTTTGACGGGTCGTCCACATCCATGCTCTCCTCCTCCATCCCCTCACCTTCCCGGACAAGGGCGGACGGCCTGGGGTGGCTCTTTGCTCTGGGGGGTGGTGGGGGGTGCAGCAGCAGAGTCCTGGGTTGGGTCTGTCCCGAGTTGCCCCCCCCTTGCTGCTGTCAGCCTCCATGGCTGTGGCAGTGTTGAGGGTGGGGAAGACCCCAAGATCAGGGCCGGAGGTCGTGTTGGACCTTTAGCGGCGGGGTCTGAGGAAGAAGAAAAGCTGCCGGAGAGGCCCCCTGGGTGGGCGGGAAAAACTCCTTCCGCAGGTTCTGCACCTTGCCGGGGCTCCAGGGGATCTGCTCCCGGCTGTAGTACTGGTGGATGCCCAGCTCAAGACACGCCGCCTTTGTCCTCTTTGCAGGCCCCGCCCCCCGTGTCACTGCTGGTGCTCTGACTCCTCGGCTTGGGGGAAAACTCCCCCTGCACCTCCACTCCCCCCACAAAAATAACGCCGGCAGAATGGGGCGGGGTGCTCTCTTCTTCCTCCTCCTCGTCCTTGCCCGCACTTTTCTGCCCCACCACTGCTGCTGCTGTTGCCGCCCCTCGGAGTCCTTGACCTCCATGGCTTCAGCCAGGACAGGGTCGGTGCTGGACTCCCCAGGCAGCTCCAGCTTGATCCAGGAGGTGTCCGACTTGATCCGGGTCGGGGCCCGGCAGGGTTGACGGTCAGCGTCTGGGCAGCGGCGGATCGAGAGCGTCTTTCTTTCTTCTGGCTGCTGCTGCTGCGCGGGTGGTGTCCTGGAAGTGGAGAGGGGTGGGGGGGTGCTCGGTCACGGGGGAGGGTATGTCAAGAGACTCCTCCATGGAGTCTGCGCTGCGGGAGTCCGTCTCCCGGTCAGGCTCCATGCTGGTGTAGTCGTGGTCCATCCTTTGCCTGCACACACACACACACAAAACTCAGTCACAGTGCACAGACTCAGTCACCATGCACAGACTCAGTCACAATACACAAACTCAGTCACAATACACAAACCCATTCACCATACACAAACTCATTCACCATACACAAACTCAGTCACAATAACTCCAAACTCATTCACCATACAAACTCGTTCACAAGACACAAAACCCATTCACAATGCACAAATTCATTCACAATACACAAACTGACTAACAATACACAAACTCATTCACCATACACAAATCATTCACCATACAAACTCGTTCACAAGACACAAACCATTCACAATGCACAAATCATTCACAATCACACAAACTGACTAACAATACACAAACTCATTCACAATACACAAACTCTTTCACAATGCACAAACTCATTCACAATGCACAAACTCTTTCACAATACACAAACTCATTCACAATGCACAAACTCATTCACAATACACAAACTCTTTCACAATGCACAAACTCATTCACAATACACAAACTCTTTCACAATGCACAAACTCATTCACAATGCACAAAAACTCATTCACAATACACAAACTTTCACAATGCACAAACTCATTCAAAATACACAGACTCTTTCCACAATGCACAAACTCATTCACAATACACAAACTCTTAAACAATACACAAACTCATTCACAATGCACCGCCTGCTTCAGACAACCTTTCTGCTCATGGAAACTGTTCATGTTTTATGTAAAGTCTTTATTTTATAACTCTCCAAAATTTGTTAAATGTGTTGAGCACCTTGGGCTCCTGTCTATTTTCTTCTTATTGCATTAATCAATGATTAATTACACAATATCTAAAAAAAACTTTTTTTTTGTGATCTTTTTTGTGTAAATGCAATTGACAGAAAAATAAATGTAGACAAAAAAAATGAAACAAACAAAAAAACAAGTAAACTGTGAGAGTTCAGAGCCAAACATCTATTCCTTTCCACAATTACATCCTTTCTAAAATCACTTTTACATAAACAAATGTAAAACAAGACCAACAATTATACCTTTTGGGGGGTTTTCCCTTCGTTTCTGATTATCACTTTTCACTTTACATCCACAACTATTCAAAGTACTTTAAAAAAAAAAATCCACATTCTGTTAACTACCTACATACAGATGACGGGAAAAAAAAATCTCTTGCACTTCTTCCACCACCCTCAGAAAAAACAAAAATGTTCCTACTACCTACACCATGACTTCCATCCCCCCACCACAGCAACACACACCAGCAGAAGGATTTCCTCCTCGGGGAGAGAGACTGGGAGTTCCGTCATATCGGACATCATGCGGTAGAGACTGTCGCCTAAAAAAGAACCCTGCTCCCCTTCCAGTTCATCCACCTCCTCCTCCAACAGGTCATGTTCTGACCTGGACCGGAAGATGTGCCGCTTGTTGCTGAAACAGGATGGCACAAAGAACATTTATTTATATCAATTATTATTTTATATTTATATATTATATCTGTATTTATAAATACAGGCCCAGCATTTTTTCCAGGGAAAAAAACCAGATACTGTGTGTAGCTGTATGAGGACTGACAGCTCACTCATTCACTCTCTTTCTGAGTGCGTGTGTGCGTGCGTGTGTGTGTGTGTGCGTTTGTGTGTGTCTCTCTCCCTCCTTCCCTGTGTATGTGTGTATGTGTGTTGTGTGTGTGTGGTGTGTGTGTGTGTGTGTGTGCGTGCGTGCGTGCGTGCGTGCGTGCGTGCGTGCGTGCGTGCGTGCGTGCGTGCGTGCGTGCGTGCGTGCGTGCGTGCGTGTGAACAAACCCCCCCCCCCAAAAAAAAACTGTGTTCACCTTGCATTCAAGATGCCCTCATAGGTGTGAAGCTGCTCCTGAAGCCTTTGTTAGGCCGTATACAGCTGCGACGCTCCTTGACAAAGTCAAAGGCCTGGTCCAGAGACCACTTGTTCTCCTTCATCAGATAGGCGATCACCTGCCAAAACACACACAAACCCATAACCCGTGACAACCTCATACTAATCTATCTATCTATCTATCCCTTAGTCTGACTACCGTGGGAGCACCCCTGAAGACTTGATAACCAGTTCCCTCCATACTCCTCATACACGCTTTGATTTTTTTTTTGGCTGCATCCAAATCAAGCAAATCAGGCCTTACAGATGCATGCAACACAACAGTTTTTACGAGAATCCTCCAACTCATTTTTCAGCAGGGGGACAGAGGGGAGAAGGGGAATGGGGTTGTTATCCTAGTGGTTAAGAATGTTGAACTTGCAATTGATCGATGGCCTAGGGTTCAAGATACCATCAAGACGCTCATTGAATTAAATTTTTTTCTTTGGAGTTAATATCAGTTTGCACTGACACCACTCCCCCAAAAGTCCTTTGGATGAGTTATAAACCAATGTTTCATGTGTGAACACACAGAGAACATCTTGCACACAAGTTTTTCTGTCTTTCAGAAGCGTGGGTAATCATGTGCCAGTAAGAACGGATGACAAAATTGACAAAAACGCACGTACGCTGGTTTGTGCTTAGACATCATCCCCAAAGTAGGAATGTGGGCAAAAAAGCTCTCATGCAAAATTTAACAAGAAGCATTCGCCCCAAAAAATACCCAAAAAAAATTTCCCGAAAAAGTTTATTGATGGTATGTTTTCCCCAAAAAATAGCAAATGTTTTTTTATTTTGTATACTATTGTACTGTGTACAGAGGCATTTCCCAAAACTGGATTTCAATCATTTGGAAAAGTGCATTCAATCTTATTTGTGTTTTTAAAAATATGTTTTAAAGGGGAATTGTGCTTGACTTCATGTCTTTTTAAAAAAAAAAAAAAACCAAACATATAAGAGGAAAAATTTCAAAAATTTTTAAAGAAAAAAAGCCTATTTCGTCTTTTTTTTTAAAGGGGCATGGCAGTTTCAGAGTAAAATTTTTTTTTTTTTTAAAACCTTTTTAATTTTTTTTTTTGGCTAACAGGTATCCCAAAACCCCCAAAAAGGGGTTTTGTTGATAGAAAAGAAAAAGGGGGGAAAAGGAAAACAGAGAGAGAGAAAAGGGGGAAGGAAAAGCCCCGGGGAAGAAAAGGACAAAAAAGGGAAAAGGAAAAAGGCAAAAGGGGAAAGGGGGAAAAAAATTTACTTGCTGAAAATTTTTTGACACTTTAAAAGGTTTTAAAAATTCCCCTAAATTTGCGTTATTTAAAATTTTTCTTTCAAAATACCCCCCCCCCCCCCAAAAAAAAGAAATATTTTAAAAAAAATTTTTAAAAAAAACCCACTGTTTTTTGAAAAATTTTTAAATTTTTTAAAAGAAAATATTTAAAGGGGCCTCACAGTAGGGGGGTGATGGGCCCCGATCCCCATTTTGAAATTTTAAAACCAAAAATTTGGGAAAATTCATTTTTTTTTTGGGGAAAACAAAAAAATTAAAAAAAGCTAAGAACAAAAAAAAAAAAAGGGGGATGAAAAAAAGGGCAAAAAAAAGAAAAAAAAGAACAAAATTTTTAAAACCAAGTAATAGGCTGATCAGGGGGGGGGGTTAAAAAAAGAAAATTAAAAAAAAAAAAAAAACTTTAAAATTTTTATATGTTTTTAAAGACTTTTGGGGGGGTGAAAAAAAGGGAAAAAAAAAAAAAAAAAAGAAAAAAAAAAAAAAAAGGGCCCAAAAAATTAAAAAAAAAAAAAAATTTAAAAAAAAAAAATTTTTTTAAAAATGTTCTTTTTTTCCCCCAATTTTTAAAAATTTTTTTAAACAAGCCCACTTAAAAAAAAAAATTTAATAGAGACTTTGGGGGCCCCCCAAAATGCATTTTTTTCCCCCCTTTAAAAAACAACAAAACAACGGGGGAACCCCACACCCCGGAAACAAAAAAAAATTTTAAAGGGGGGTTTTGGGTTTTAAAAAGGGTTTTCCCAAGCCCCCCCAAACCCTCACCCCCCCCACCCCCTTATTTGGGCCCTTTTTGGGGGGGGAAGGGGGTTTTAAGGGGTCGGGGGGCCCGGGTTTCATCAGCCCCGACTTTTCCCTTTTCATACAACGCCTTTTGCTTTGGGAAAATGCCTGTAAAAAAAGGTTGAAAAATTCTTTGTGATGTTCATTTTGTACTTGATGTTGAAAAAAAAAAAAGGGGAAAATGAAACCCCCCTTGTTAGGGGAAAATTTTGTTTTATTTCCAGAATAAAAACTACAAAAATTTTTGGTTTTGGGCCTTTTTTTTTTTTAAATTTTTTTAAAAGGGTTTTTTGGGAAATTTAATGCCTTACATCAAAAAATTTGGGGTTTTTCCCCCTTTTTGCCCCCCCAAAATTTTTTTTTCAATATAAAATTTTTTTTGGGGTTTAAAAAAAAACCCCAAAAAAAAAAATTTTTAAAAAAACCCCCAAAAACAAAAAAATAACAAACCCCCAAAAACCCCCCAAAAACCCCCCCCCCAAAACAAAAACCCCTTCACCCCCCCCCCCCAACACCCCCCACCCAAAAAAAAAACCCCAAAAAAACCCCAACACCCCAAACCCCAAAACCACACCCCAAAAACACAAACCCACACACAAACAAACAAAACCCCAAAAAAACAAAACCACAAAAAAAACCAAAACCCCACAAAAAAAAACCAAAACCCCAAAAAACCAACAAAAAAAAACACAACACACACACAAAACACACAAAAACCAAAAACCCCAAAAACCCTTTCTGTAAGGGGGAAAAAAAAAAAAAGGCATTTTTGCCCCCAGGGGGAACCCCCCCAAAACCCCAAAAGTGCGCTCACCCCCCCCCCCCCCCCCCCCCCAAAAAAACCACCCCCCCTACACCCCATATCCCCCCCCCCCCCCCCCCCCCCCCCCCCCCCCCAAAAAAACAAAACACGATCTCTTTTCCCAAAAGAACCCCCCAACCCCCCAAAACAAGTCCCCCAAACCCCCACCCCCTGCCCACACAAAACCCAAACCCCCCCCCCCCAAACCCATAAAAAAAAAACCCCCAAAACAAAAAAAAACCCCCCCCAAAAAAACCCCAAAAACCCAACCCCATACCCCCCCCCCCCCCCCCCCCCCAAAAGGGCCCCCCCCATTTAAACCCCGTTTTTTTGCGCTCCCCCAGGTTGGAAAAAATTCCCCATGGGGGCCCCCGGGCCCCCCGGGTTTAGTCCGGGAATCCCGGGATGGGGGTCCAGGGGGCCCCCCGGAGCGGATCAGCCCTGTCAAGGTTCTTGTATGGCCCAGCTTCTGGGGGGGGCCCCCCCCCCTCCCGCCGGGCTGGGGGGAAAAAAGCTTAAAATTAAAAAAATGAGCAAACGTTACATTATGTAAATGAATTTTGGTTTGTAAAGAAAAATATGTTAAAAAAAGGGGGTTTTTTGGCAAGGAAAAAAAAATACATTATGAAATTTTGAGGGGGGTTAAAGGGGAAAATTTATGAAAGGAAAAGGGGGTTTTGTCAAGGAAAAACTTTTTCATTGTGAAAGGGTTTTTGGGTTTTTGTCAAGGACAAATTTTTTAACATTTTGTAAATGAGTGTGGTTTAAAAAAGGAAAAACCCCCTTTCTTTTTTTTAAATTTTGGGGCCCCCGTGTCAGGCCCCCAAACCCCCCCCCCTTTTGGGTAAATGGGCTTTGGTGTAATTTTTAAAAAATTTAATTTGCAAATAGTAAGTGGTGCCCGGAAAACAAACACATACATAGTTTTAAATGGACGTGGTGTCATGGACAAACGATACATTATGTAAAGGGGGGTTGGGTGTCAAGGAAAAAACGCTTTCATTATTTTAAATGAGCACGGTTGTAAAGGGGAAAAATGCTTTTTTTTTATATAAGTAAACTTTGGGGAAAGGGAAAAAACCCCTTTCATTTTTGTAAAGAACGTGTAAATAAATTTTGGGGGTGTCAAGGAAAAAAACCCCCAACATTATTTTAAATGCATTTCCCGGCGAATGCTTTTAAATTATGAAAATTGGAAAGGGTGTCGGGGGGGAAACAAACGCATGCTTTATTTTAAGTGGACGGGGGTGTCAAGGACAAACACGTAAAATTTTGTAAGTGGGGTTTTTGGTTTTGTAAAGGGAAAAAAACCCCAAACATTATGTAAATGGACTTTGTTTTTTCAAGGAAAAAATGCATCATTAGGAAAATGAAGTAGTTTAAAAACGTGGGGGACTTTGTTCTTAAAGGTGCGTGCTCGTCAGTGTTTTCCAGCTTTCCCGACTTTGGCCACTTAGGGTTTCAACCTCATTTCATGAAACTGTATGTCTTTGTTGACCACATTTTGGGAAAATGATCACATTGAAAGCTAAAATTTCAGCCCTCTTCAAAAATAAAACCAGCCTGTTGGGGAGGGAAAATTTTATGGTTATTTTGATATTTTTTTCTAACAATTTTTAAAAATCAATTTATAATTGGTTCCCTTTTTAATTATAAAAAAAAAATTTTGAAAAGGGTTAAAATTCAAGGTTTTTTTTTCCCGACCTTTCAGACCTTCGGATTCTGTAAAAAAAAACGTCCAAACACCAACACACGCGCATGCATGCAAAGCCCAACCCGTGGGGGCAGTGCAAATGCACCCCTTTCGCTATCCCCGGGGGGGGGGATTGCCCAGTGGTCGAGCATTGCGCATTGCAATTTGATGACCCGGAGTTCGATTCCCGGTCAAGGGGATATTTTTAATTTTTTTCCTGGAGTTAACTTCAAAAAACAGACTCTTCCCCTTTCCCAAAAAATCCTTTGGAAGAGACTATAAAACGAGGCCCCCTTTTTGCGAAAGCACAAAAAGCAGTACAAACTTTCATACACGTTAAATCCTGTTTCACCTTTTTGTAAGAGTAGGCCATTGGGTTTCCGGTTTGGGGGAAAAGAAGGGGGAAAATTTAAAAAAAACTGCATTACACAGGGGGACGGATTTAAAAAAAAAAAAAAGCACATGAGCGTTATTCCATTATCCTCGATAGAAAAGGGTTAATATAAAAATTTTCATTAAAAAAATAAAAAAAATAAATGAATAAAAACCACAACCCACATACAAGTTTTATCAAAACTTTCCCTTTTACACCCCCCCTTACCCTTAAAGGGCTTTTTGCCCGGGGGGGTTTGGTTTAAAAATGGGGGCAGTGGGGGGGTTTTTTGAATTTTTATTTGGGGAAGTTTATTTTATAAGCCCCCTTTTGGGAAAATTTGAAATGGGGAGGGGGGGGTTTTCGGGGGTTTTTGTGTTTGATTATGATTTGTATCAATATTGGCCCCGTTTTGTATTTTAATTGCCCTTAAAGGGGTGTTTAAAATTTTTTTTGACTTTGGGTTTGGGCTTTGAACCTTAAAGATTCACAGGTGGCTTCTCCAAAGGTTTCCCCGTCATCAAGACTTCCCTTTAATTTTTTCACTGATGGTCGCTTCATTTTTTTTGTCTCACTGAAAAAGAAGAGCCCAACATTCTCAAACCTTTTTCTGACTAGATCTCAACTCTCTCCTCTCTCTCTCTTCTTGTCTCTTTTTCTCTCCCCTCTAACCCTTCATTTCAAACTGTCCTTTTAATTTTTACTCAAAATAGCGGTTTAAAAAAATAAAAAGAAATTTTTTTTTTTAAATCAAAACCCCCCTACTTTTTTAAAAGGTGGTAAATTTTTATAATTTTTTTCATTCAGTAACCAAATTCGTAGGAAAAAAAATCTGCATCTGTCGATGTAATTTTAAACCAAAAATTTTACCTGATGTTTTAAAAAGGGTTTTTGTGAGTAAAATGGGAAAAAAATTTTTTGGTATTTCAAACATTTGGAAAATTTGGAATCGAAACTCAGTAAAAAGGGGCATTTCAGATTCATTGAATAAGAACAGAAAAAAAATTTGAGAAAGTTTTGTTTAAAATTTAAAACAGATGTCCCCCTTCCCCAACACTTTTCGCAATGTCTTTCCCGGGATTTTGTCTTTTGCTGTTTTGCTTCACTGTATGAGGGGTTTTTTTTTTTTGCCAGGGGTTTTTATGTATTTTTTTTTCTTTTGTTCTTAACTTCCTACAGAAACCCCCATTTATAAAAACTCCCCCATCTGTTCATATAAAAATTACACATTTATTTATTTTTTTTCCTTTCTGCTCAAAACCAACCTCACAACATACTTCTTCACCCCAGGCCCATTCTGCCAAAATCTGAAATTTTTTTATATTATATATTTTAAAATTATATATATATATATATATAAAATATATATATTTTATATATGTATGTATTTTTTTTAAGGTGATCTTTCTTACTTTTCGTTGGAATAATTCAAATTGGCTGGGGAAAGATTACCCTTTTCTTCCATAAAGTGCCGGGAAAAAAACAAAAAAAAAAGGCCTTTACATGATGTTAGTTAATAAATTTTTTCAACTGTTTCCCCTCTCAAAATCGGATTTTCCTTAATGCAAAACCCAGTCCCATTTCCGTACAAAAACACTTTTTGAACCAAAACTTCACAAAGTCCAAGCTTTAGTCAAATAAAAAGTTTTAACCCAAAGTAGAATGCTCTACCTTAATGGTGGGCAAAAACAATCCCATATGCAAAAAAAATAACCCTTAGTCAAAACCCTTTAAGCTGTCGCCCAGTAACGAAAAAAAAACAAAAACCCAAAAACAGCCAAACCCCCGTCAATACATTTTTGACCAAATTTTCACACTCTTTAGAAACCACCCGCACATTAATTTCCCGCGAAAAAAAAATACAAAAAAAGAAAAACAACGATAACGTGGGTTTATTCCCCTCAACTCCCCTAAAAAAAAAAACCCACTAATTTCAAAAAGCAAGCAAAAAAGTAAAAAAAAAGGAGAGAGGGGAGGAGCTGCTTACCAAGCAGTGAGGCGGTTGGTTGGAGTTGTCCATTTTGGGGGCGAAGTACTCCACCCAGGTGTGGGGGGAGGCCCTTGGCAGTTTCTTGGTCTGCTCGGTGGTTGATGGCCCTTGCCACGCTTGGTTTGGGTTTGGGCCCTCCTGTTTATACCCACAACAAACCCGCAAACCGTTTATCTTTTGATACACCAAAAGCTTTATCCCCTCCTCCTATCCTCTCTTTCCGATGAGTCTTTTAAAACCCAGGCCCCGTGCGCGAATGCACGCCAAAAACATCTTGCACACACGTTAAAAACCCCCTTTTCCCCCTTTTAGAAGACAGGCCATCGTGGGGCCCTAGGGAAAAGATGAAATTTTCAAAAAATGCATACGCACGGGGGGTGGATTTTAAAAAAAACACAAAAGTGCTTTTTCCATTATCCTTTGATATGAAAAAGAATTTAAAAAATAAATCTCAAAGACAGGAGAAAAAAGGCCCTTCCCCTTTGTTGTCTGGCTCATTCAGTTTGGTGGTGTTTTTTTCTTGCGTGAAAAACTTTTTCAAATTTTTGGGAAAGGGTTTTAAGAGTTGGGGGGGGGGGGGGGGGGGGGGGGGGG
>JASPKP010008517.1:0-11466 GCA_030674155.1 Stramonita haemastoma | reverse complement strand
TGATTCAGTCTATGCACATATACTAAAAAGTAGTTTTAACGTTAGATCTTGGATGACTTTTTAAAAAGTTAGAACTGAATGATGATAAAACAGAGCTGGGCTTTAGTGACCTACATCAAAGATGTCTGCATCTACTCAGCTCTATGTCTGATTCACAGTTTGTCGGGCCTGCCAGGGTCCATTTTTTTCTGAATCAGCTGAAATCTTGGGAGTTGTACTTGATTCTGGCTTGACTGGCTATGAAAGTTGATGTTATCAGTCTGACATGTACGCCAGCTTTGAACTTGGCTGTATGATGTCAGTTCTGTTTGTCCTTCTCCTCCACATCAAGCCACTCTGACAATGACTTCAGCATGTGTGCTGTGCTGTGCTGATTACTTCAACACACTTCTTGTCATCTGCCCACAAAATCTTCTTCATTTTTTTAAAGCCTAAAACCTGGGGAACAAGTTTTTGTTGTTTTTTTAAAAAAAATTATATATTATTTTTACCTGTAGAACAAGTTAATTCTCAGAATTATCTGTACCAAACATATTGCTCAACACCCTCGTTCTTTGCACTGGCTTCCAATGGAGGCAAGAATCAAATACAAAGTCGCGTGCCTGTGCTATGGTGCAGTTTGTGTATCTGGCCTACTATAGCAAACACATTGCTTATTCAGTAGAGCAGCATTTTGTCTAAAATAACTTTTTAGTGGATAAACGTTGACTTAAAACGAAGACACACATGGAGCATTTGGAAATAAAAAATTGACTTTACTACATATTCTTATGACCGTATTTAGATATAAATACTCACCAGCAAGGTGACTACATATTCTTATGACCGTATTCAGATATAAATACTCACCAGCAAGGAACTTTGACTCATCATCTGAAATTTCTCAATTTACCAGTTGTAAAATTTGAAGTCAATGCTTCTTTTCTTTTCTCTGTTTGGAACTCGCTTCTTCAGAAATCCGCTTTTCATTAACGTTTTTCTAAATTCCATGAAGCTAGCAAACAACACAGCTTTCAACAACAACAACAACAACAGCAACAATAACACACGCGCACGCACACACATACAACATCATATGCACACACACACACATCACACACACACACACACCACACCACACACACACACACACACACACACACACACACACACACACACACACACACACTTACACAAGAAAAAAAGTGGATACTGCTTAGAACACAGGTTCATCTTCTTTTTTTGTCCCCTCCTCCCTCCCCTTCTGTCATCCCCTTTCCCCTCCCCCCCCCCCCCCCCCCCCCCACTTCCCTCCCTGTAACCTGTCTGTATCCACCCTGGCCTTTCGGTGTTCTTACTGTGTTCTCCATGTGTGGATAGCCTTGTATCATGTATATATGTGTGTGTGTGTGTGGCAACTGGGTTATTGAGTGTGTATTATCTATTTATTATTTATTTATTTTTAGCTCCATGTGTGGATAACCTTGTGTCATGTATATGTGTGTGTGGCAACTGGGTTATTGAATTTGTATTATTATTATTTTTTTTTTTGGGGGGGGGGCATAAGCGCTCGTATGCTTTTTTACATCCAGTCCCTATGTTTGCAGTTTTGTAAATCTTGTCATCTGTTCCCACTGGCACACAATGGCCTACTCTTGCGAAAAGAGGTACAGGATTTAACGTACGTGCAAGATGTTCTGCGTGCGTTTGCACACAGGGCCTCGGTTTATGTCTTATCTGAAGGATTTGGGAAAGTGGAGTCAGCACTGATGTGAACTCCAGGGGAAAATATCCCCTCGAATGGGAATTGAACCCGGGACGTCAAATTGCCAGCCGCAATGTTCTGACCACTAGGCTATAGATCCCATCCCCATGTGTGTGTACACATGAGTGTGTGCTTGTGCATGTGAGTGCATGTGTGCATGTGTGCGTGTGTGTGTGTGTGTGTGTGTGTGTGTGTGGTGTGTGTGTGTGACTTGTGAGTGTGTGCGTGTGGGCAAGTGTGTGTGTGTGTGTGTGTGTGCGTTGTGTGTGTGTGCATGCGCTGGTATTCTGGCTCAGTATACAAGGATGCTCTTCCTTCTGTGATCTCCAGTGCCCCTCTCTCGTTTTCTTTTTTTAAGTCATCAGTAACAGTTTGAATGTCTGGTGTCTATTTCCCTTTCTCCTCTGTAGATTGTCTATCTATCCACTGTCTAGTGGTCAGGTGTCTGGTCTTTCTCCTGTAGACTGTCTATCTATCCACTGTCTAGTGGTCAGGTGTCTGGTCTTTCTCCTGTAGATTGTCTATCTATCCACTGTCTAGTGGGCAGGTGTCTGGTCTTTCTCCTGTAGACTGTCTATCTTTGTACTCTGTATTTTTTTATATTTTGTATTTTGTACCACTTTAAGTCACAGAAGATTTCTCTGCGTGAAATTCGGGCTGCTCTCCCCGGGGAGAGCACGTCGCCACAAGTGCAGCACTACTCTTTTTTTTTCTTCTTTTTCCTGCATGCAGCTGTATTTGTTTCCCTATCAGAGTGTTTTTTTCTACAGAATTTTGCCAGGGTCAACCCCTTGTTGCCGTGGTGGGTTCTTTTACATGCGCTAAATAGTGATGTGTAACACACGGGACCTCGGTTTATTGTCTCATCCGAAAGACTAGCACCCAGACCACCACTCAGGGTCTTATGGATGGGGGGAAAAGTTTTGGGCCCAAATGGGGTACAAACCACCGCACACTCCGGCCAGGACTTTTTGCTTTCTAGGCAAGGGCATTACCACCTAGACCTTCGATCCACTGTCTAGTGGTCAGGTGTGTGGTCTTTCTCCTGTAGACTGTCAAGCCACATTTTGGGGGATGCTGTACCATGCTTATTTGTCAGGGAAGATGTGTTGATGTTGTGATGTATACAGCTGTCAGGAAAGATGTTCAAATTCATATAACGTCTTTTCACAAGTTGTGATAAGGGGGAGGGGGGGGGGGGGGGTATGGGATAAAGAATTTTAGGGGGTCAGTACTTGCTAAGTGATTTTTAAAAAAAGAAGAAAAAAAAACCCAACCCTTTTCGTTACTTAACTATTGAACTACAATAAACAAAACTGAAAATGCAGTTCTAACAATCTAACAAAACCATTAATATTTCCAATGAAAACAGTAAAGAAATATCAGTTACCGAATTTCACATAAGAAAAAAAACAGAATACCTATTCATAATGTAAGCGATCTCCCCCCCCCCCCCCCCCCCCCCCCCCCCCCACCCTGAGGAGAAGAAAAGCAACACTAAACAAAACAACAAAAATCCACCCAAAACAAGAATTGGAACACCCAACAAACAACTGCGAAAAATCAGCAACCTCTCCTAGCCCTGCTCCCCCCCCCCCCCCCCAAAAAAAAAAAAAACAAGCAAAATAAACAATAGGAATTCAAATACTGAGAACAGGAAAAAAAATACTGCACAACCCCCCCCCAAAAAAAAAAACAAACCAAAAAAAAACAAGCAACAAAACAAAATTAAACCCAACAACACCAAAAAAAACCCAAATTACAAACAAGAAAAAACAATAAAGATGTGTTGATGCTCTCGTGCTCTCACTCTTCAGTGTGTCAGGGTCTTCCATTTTACCTGTGTAGCTTGTTCCCACTTGTTGCACAGTTTTGTCACAAAGTAGTAGAGTCAAAAACTCTTCCTTTTTAAAAAATTTTTTTTAATAGGATATCATATTTTTAAGATGAAACAAGGGAGGGTGTCCATGTGTAATCAGCATGTGTACACTGTAGTTATAAATTCTCATGAATGTTTGGTTTGTTTTGTCACTCAGGTAGTGGAAACATGAAGAAGATAACAGAACAAGGGGTGAAAAAGAAAAGGAAAATTTGAATGATTGAACGAATGGACGAAAATGACTGGATTGATGTGATTTATTTGAGTTATTCTTTCATATCAAGGATAATGGAATAAGCACTTTTGTGCTTTTTTACATCTAGTCCCCGTGTGCATGCAGTTTTGTAAATGTCACCTGTTCCCACCGGCACACAATGGCCTACTCTTACAAAAAGTGGAACAGAATTAACATGTGCGCAAGATTTCTGCGTGCGTTCCCCCACGGGGCTCGGTTTAAAGTCTCACCCGAAGGACTTTTGGGGAGAGTGGAGTGAGCACTGATGTTAACTCCAGTGGAAACATGAGGAAGATAACAGAGCAAGGGGTGAAAAAGAAAAGGAAAATTTTAATGATTGAATAAAAATGAATGGATTTTATTTTGTTTTATTTTATACCACTTTATGTCACAGCTGATGATTTTTCTGCGTGAAATTCGGGCTGCTCTCCTGGGGAGAGCGCGTTGCCACAAGTGCAGCAAACTACGGTTATTTTTTTCACCTCAGGGATGGTGTCTAAACACAAACACCTGTGTGCAAGCTGGGTTTTTTGTTTTTTTATAAAATAATTTTGTCATCCACTCTACCGGCACACGATGGCCTGCTCTCCAGAAAGGCAGAACGGGGTTTTAATGTTGTGTGCAAAATGTTTTGCGTGCGTTCGCACACGGAGCCTTGGTTTAAAGTCCCATTCGAAGGACTGAATGACTCCAAATGGGGGTATAAATGGACAGATGACTAAAAGAAAGTGTTCTTTTGCAAGATGATGATGGTGAGAGGATTTGAAATGTTATTGACTTGATAGTGGGGGGAAAAATAGGGGGGGGAGATGAGGGGTGAAGTGGGGGAGGGGGAGTAAGGTGGGGGAGGGGGAAAAGGGGGGGGAGGGGGGAGGGGGGGTGACTTAGGGGAGGTGACAGGGGAAGAGGGGGGGGAAAGGGGGGGACAAAATGGGGTGGGGAAGACTGGAGGGAAAATGGGGATGGGGTGGGAAAAGAGGGGAGGGAAACGGGGGGGGGGGGGAGGTTTGGAAAGGGATGGGGGGAGGGGTTGGGGAGGGGGGGGGTGGGAAGGGGAGGGGTTTTGGGTTGGTGGGGAGGGGTTTGGGTTGGTGGGGAGGGAGGGGTTTGGGTTGGTGGGGGAGGAGGGGTGGGGGGTAGTTACGGCATTTCTGTGTTATAAATCCATTGTTGATTTCTGTAAATTCCACACGGTCACCACACACGCACACACACACACACACACGCACGCACGCACGCACGCACGCACGCACGCACGCACGCACGCACGCACACACGCACGCACGCATGCATGCATACACACACATACACGCACACAATGCATGCCTACAAAACACACATGCACACACACACATGCACACACACACATATTACCCACACACAACATGCATACACACTGGTGCATTTTTTAAAATTAATTAATTTTTTGGTACCACTTTATATCACAGCAGATTTCTCTGCATGAAATTCAGGCTGCTCTCCCCGGGTAGAGCGCATCGCCACAAGTGCAGCGCCTACCCATTTTTGTTTTCTTTTTCCTGCATGCAACTGTATTTGTTTCCTATCAGAGTGGCTTTTTTTCTACAGAATTTTGCAGGGTCAACCCCCTTGTTGCGTGGGTTCTTTTACATGCGCTAAATAATGATGTGTAAACACAGGCCTCAGTTTATCATCTCATCCAAAAGAAAACACACAACAAACACACATGCACACACACATGATGCACACAAACACAAACATGATGACAAAAAAGCAAATCAATGTTTATTCAATGTACCATTGGAAATAAAAATTTGACTTTGAAAAACACACAGACACACACAGACACACACACACACACACACACACACACACACACACACACACACACACCACACACACACACACACACACACACACACACACACACATAAAAACAACAGTACACCATGTGGATATACTAGAAATGAACAATGGATAAAGAACACAACAATGCCTTAACTACCCTTTACCTCAGGGGGGGGTTGGGGGGGGGGTGGTAAGGGTTGGGGAGGGGGGGGGGGGAGGTTGGGGCGGGAGGGGGGGGGGTAGTTAATCCATTATTAATTTATTGCATTTCCACATGCTCTTTCTGTCTGTCACTCTGTCTTGTCTCTGTGTATATCTGTCTGGTCTGTCTGTCTGTCTGTCTGTCTGTCTCTCTCTCTGTCTCTCTCTCTCTCTCTGTCTCTGTCTCTGTGACACATACACACACTCACACTCACACACACACACACACACACACACACACACACACACACTCTCTCTCTCTCTTCTCTCTCTCTCTCTCTCTCTCTCTCTCTCTCTTCCTTGCTGAGCTGATTTCGTGGCGAGCGGACGCGTTTTTTTGCGCTCTCCCAAAACCAAGTGAATTGTCATCGAACCAAATTTTGGGGACTTAGAAAAAAAAACAAACAGCAAAAAACTTTACTATTTCACTGGATTGAAAAGCATTTCAACCAGTGTGTGCGGTGGACATTTTCCTTGATTTCATCAATTCCCTGTATCCTTATGGAACAGAAAGCTGTCTGGGACTTCATCATTTAAACTGCAGAAAACTTCATCATGTAAACTGCGGAAAAAAAAAAAAAACCTCTGGCCGGTGACATCATGTGAGTGTTGAGATGTTTGTTTGTTGGGTTGTTTGGTATGGATGAAGACCACTTCCACTTTTAAAAACAAAAATTGCAACCAACTCTAGATATCATCCAAAAACGTTTTTCATGCAGTAAATACGAGCTTGCCATATGGAGAAATTGTTTGATTTACGCTATTCCGGAATTCAAGACTTTGACCTGTCCACTTTTATTTTTGACTATGATTCCAAAGATTCAATACTTGAAACATCATCGCAACTGATTGCAATACCACCGCCACCCTTCTGGTAAAGACAGTGATTCGCATTTTATATCAAGCAGTCAAGTCTGTGACAGTGACACTGTACTTTTCCAAGACAGAAGGAACCTTATTATGTCAGGGTTTAGACTGCCTGCTGGGACTCGGAAGGTGTGAAATAATATCAAATTTGTTTCAACTTTCATGATCAATAACAATGTGAAACAATTATCCAGATCACTCATCCAGACTCCTCTGACATTTATTTATGCCTTAACCGAGCCGCCTGCACTGGTGCCACCCCTGATGGACCTGTCTGTAATGACAAGGCCCCAGATTCCATGTTGGGAGGACGCAGTGCGGAAGAAACGAGGGCACGACACGGGAGGAGGAGGACGAAAGCAGGTCGTGAGGACGAAAGCACGGTCGTGAGGACGAAAGCACGGTACGAGAGGGGGAGGGCACGTACGTTGAGGGCGAGGGCACGCTACGTGAGGACGAGGGCACGTGTGGGACGAGGGCACGTACGTGGGACGATGACCGCTACGTGGAGGGCGAGGGCACGCTACGTGAGGACGGGGACGTACGGAGGACGAGGGCACGCTACGTAGGAGAGGGCACCTACGTGAGGACGAGGGCACGTTCGTGAGACGAGGGAGCTACGTGAAGACGAGGGCACGGTGCGGAAAGACGAGGGCACGGTGCGGGAAAGCGAGGGGGAGGTGCGTGAGAACGGGGCACGGTGCGGAAAGACGAGGCACGGTACGTGAGGGGCGAGACACGGTAGTGAGGACGATGAACGGTACGTGGGCGATGACACGGTTTCGTGGGGACGATACACGGTCGCGAAGGCGATGACACGGTCGTGAGGACGATGACACGGTAGTGAGGACGATGACCCCGGTACGTGGGCGATAAACGGTACGTGAGGACGAAGCGCTGTGCGGAAAGACGGGGCACGGTGCGGAAAAGAAGGTTCGGAAGAAGGGGGGGGCAGGAGTTATGGTTAGCTCTCTCTCTTTTTCAGAAGGACTTGGCAATCCGGAGAGAAATTGACAAAGATGTCCAGAAGGCCGACACGCCAGTGGGAAAAAGAAACGACTGCAATGCAGACGACCTGGAGTGCACAACCGCAGCCAATATACAAATAGTCCACGTCCGAGCTGAAGCAAAAGGTGTTTTGCTTGAACAGCGTTCGATACCTTGATAATTCCCAAACCTTCTGCAAAACTTTAAAATTTCATCTTGGTTGAAGACATCAAAGTTTCTATTAAAAATGAATTCGTACAACATAAATGATAAATTCAATGTATTCAGTTCTAACCTAGAAGACCTAAAACACACATAACTAACCTAGAAAAGACAAAAGAAGTAATGGTAAAAAGAAATTTCACTCACTAAAAACTCGTTCTAGGGACTATCCACTTGAAATGAAAAAAAACTGACATGTTTCAAATGAATTTGCTTCAGATCCTCACAAATTCCCCTTTCCTTTCCAAAAATCCCCAAACTCCCGATTAATTTCACGCAAAAAAGAATCAAATGACTGTAATCGATCATCTGCTGGAAGCAATAATTTGTTGTAGACCCCCCAATCACAGTCATTGACTGAGCGCTTGAACAATCGGGAAAAACCTGACCACATCACAGTCAACGTTGAAACACGCACTGCCTAAAGCGAAAAGAAAAAAAAGATTTTGGGGGACTCTCTCCCACCCCCTAATCGGAATTGACGCCACTAATATTCATCTCGTTCCCAATCAAACCCTTCACTTTTTCTTCCGCCATGAAAATCAAGTAAAAACTAACTCTAACAATCCCTTAAAAAAAAGACCATTAACCACGAAATAAAATATTCCGAGGCAAACCCTCCCCACCGAAAAACTCTTTTGTTATGTTATTCCTGATAAATCTCCATGCTCCTCATTGGAGACTTGTCATTCGTTTTATTAATCCAAAAAGATTAGCCCCCGCTACGAAAATTTCTCTTCAAAATATGTATCCCTGGAATGAGTGTGGAAGACCTTAAAATTGGTGAAAATCAATTCCAGAAAACCCAAAATCTAAAACATGTTATAATTCACGTTGGTGTAAACTCCTGTCCCGCTGGTCCTGTACCTTAGAAATGGGTGAGGTCATCAAAAATGTGCCAGGCCAGATTTCCGGGAAATGGTGGTTTTCAGCTCCATCCTGCCTGCCAAGGAAATCACCATTTTAATAACGCATCCTACCATCTAATAAGAAATTTGGAAATGTTTGAATAGATCACATGTAACCTTCTTAATCACTAAAAACATTTTTTGCCTCAAACCAAATCTTTATAAAATCTTAACACCCCAATACTAAAGGAACTGCCGTCTAGCAAAAAACATCAAAGCATTATGGCAGGAGTCCTCTTCTGTGAACGACCTCAGGCGACATCAGGAGTTAGTTCAAGGATTTCCCAGCGAGAATTATTACCCAGGATTTGAACATAAGCCAGATCCTCGGAGGTAAAGAAACATGGCCCAGGAAATCCTTTAAAGTGACTGGCCAGCTCAGGGTCTCCTCCTCCTCCGTCCACTCAGTCTTGCCTGCACTTTACTCCTCTCCCTTCGTATCTAATCCAAGTTTTATTTTTCTAAGGCACCCCACCCACTTAGACTCCTAAACTCACCCACAAATGCGGAAGCATCGCCCCGTTGTCCATCCCCCCAAAAACCTCAATTTTAGAAAACTCACTCCCTGTTTACCCCAACGATTTGATATGGATCAGTGGCGTCGTCAGCCCAATCCATCCTACACAGAAAAATTATTAACATGGTTCCCCCATCTGCTACAGCAGCAATCACACACCATGCCTATCCTGCTCCCCAAATATAATTATGACCTCCTGCCCCCCTACTGTCCCTTTTATTCCATGTTTCTCCCCTGTAATGTTGATATAACCATTAAAAATCATTTGTTCAATTGCAGGTATGTGAAAGAAAAAGTGAAGGAAAGAGAGGGATTAAAGGAAATAATTTATTGATGAATGATAAACAAAGAATTTTCCCCCTTTTCTTTCTTAAAATTATCATTAGTTTTAAAAAGGTTTTAAAAGCACATTGTACCCCGTGTTTTGTGAGTGCATGCACATGAGTAGCAGCTCGATTATCTGTGCCTGTGCTTGTCACTGGAAGTGTGCTGAGGATGCCCATGGCCATGCCTTTTGTGTGCATGTTGTACTGTTTGGGCTGATAGTGGTGTGTCCATGGCTCGGCTTGGGTGTGTGTGTAGTGTGTGAGTGAGTGTGGGCGGGTTTTGTGTTTTTGCGTGCATGCGTGTATGGTGTGTGGTGTATTGTGTGTTTGTGTGTGTGGAATGCTCGGCTCTTGTGTGGGCATGGTGTTTTAGGGTGTGGACTTGTAATGTGTGTTGTGTGTGAAAATTATAATAAGGGGGTGTGTGTGGTGTTTGTTTGTGTGTGTGTGTGTGTTGTGTGTGGTGTGTGTGGGGTTTTTAGGGGGTTGCGTGAGTATATGGGAAAAAGTAAAATGGCGCGCGGCGCGCGCCGGGGTTTTGTGTTGTGTGCGTGCGTATATGTGTGTGGTGTGTTTTGCTTTGATGTCGCAATGTGCTCCACATGATGGTCAGTTTGGCGGGGGGGAAAATTTTTACTTACTGTTTATAAGAGTGTTGCGTTGTGACATTTTTTTCTTTTTTGTTTTCGCAACGGGATATTGCGATCGTAACTTGCCCTTGAATCAGTTTCTTTCCCCTTTTTTGTAGTTTTTATTTTGTTAATTTGGCTTATTATATCAATATTACCTTTTTCAACCCGTTACATTATTAACTTTAAAAATTTTAATTTAGCTTTTCTCTTTTTATTTTTTACATCCTTGTCCCCTTTATTGTGTTTTTCCCATCCCAAACCTTGATAACCCTTGCTCCAATTTGTTTTTTGGAGAGTTTTTGTTTTTATTGAAATATAAACTGTATTTGTGTATGTTTTGTAGGGTTTTTGAATATAGTTTTAATATGCCAGGGACTGTGACAGTTGGCCCCAGCAGATGGTCTCAGAATTGGATTTTAAAAAACAATATATTATTAAAAAAATGTTGTGTTTCTCATATTCTATCAAATTCACACACAAATTTTTATATTTTTGGTTTTGCGGAAACCCAAATTTAACACTTTTATTTTGAACTTGTTATTTTGGTTATCAAATAATCGCAAAATCCTCTCCAAGAAAGGAAAAAAAGGGTTTCTTATTTATTTTAGAAAAATCCGCTAAAAAAAATTTTAACACTTGAAAAATTTTGTATAGAATCAGTTTGGATTCGATATCCCCTTAAAAAAACTAAACCAACCTTGTCGGTTTTATTTTTTGAAACCAAAAGAATTATGATGGCATGACAATTTCATTTAATGATGGGGAAGTTCATATCTAGAAAAATTTTCCTATTAGGTGACTTCAAAATGATTTTTTTAAAAAAATAAACCCCAATTGGTCAAATTTTAACCCTTTCATTGACACAGTTAATTGATAAAAATACAAGAACATACACATCCAAAAGCTAATTTTCCACATTTATTAAAATTCACCAAATCATATAATAGAAGTTGCGCCTGCCCCCTTTGGTCGTGCCCCCCTTCCCGTGTGGTTAACAGGCAAAAAAAGGTTTTTAAAATTCCAAGAAAGTCTAAGATCATTAAATTAGAGCTTATCATCTTTGACAAAAGCATTTTTTTTTATTTCTAAAAAATTTTTTTATCTTTGGTCTACAGTTTACC
>JASPKP010008516.1:0-7500 GCA_030674155.1 Stramonita haemastoma | reverse complement strand
GTTGTAGATCCAGAACAGAAACTGCTGTTTCACCAACGATGAACAGGCCAGAATATCCTCTAACACAGACCTCACGTGGTTGACAACAACATCACTTTACCACACTACAATTCCCGGTAGTCATCGCGTTAACGCTCCTTCCTGTCACTCAGAGAAAATAACGACCAATATCGCGTTGTTTGGCGACGACTGGCACGTGTACACACACAGAGAGACACAGTGTCACAAACGGAGGTCATCTCGTTGATCAACAACTATGACGCAGCCAGTGTCTCCCGATAACAGAAGGAGCTTACTTACTCCTATAACCATCTTTACTCCAAGGGATAGGCCAGGAGGCCTAAAGAGGAAGCCCTCATTTCTCTGAAAACTCACAGATCAGAAATAGCAATCCTTCCTAGACAACTACAAACAGAGGAAAGTGAACAAATAAACGGCACAGCCAGGCTAGGCCTCGCCGACTTGGCTCACGGCTAGCCTACTCCACAGAGGAACATCCCTCGTCTCCCGCCACTCTGTAATGGTCAGCAGGGTGCCAGACCCATTCTTCCACACTCACTAGAGGAAAAACTCGTTCAGCACCAGAGAAACGTTTAGCTGTTTCTCGCTAAAGAAAGTTCGTCTATTTTGTGTGTTGGCATGGTGGTGATATCAAAGTCTTTCGGTTGTACCGGTCCTGAGACTAGGGGTTATAGGTTCGAATATCGGCAACCCCTAGAAGACTTAATGTATGGCTGATGCGACAGGCTTCTAACTTAATGTCTTGCAACTGTTTATCACAGCAGCTGGCTGACGCTGGACCTTTGGGGTGTCTCTTGACTGAGAGTGTTCATATCTACGATCTTAAGTACTATTCAGCGTAATGTGACGATTTTATCAGGCCTTTTCTCTCATCAAAGATGTATAGGATCACGTATATGTCCCATTAAGTCAAAATAAGAAAACCACGTGGTGTGACACGTTACATAGACAAAAACTGTACGCACAGGGAACTACAGAAAGGAAGAAGACAAAGAGGTAGATAGGAGAAAAAAACAATGGAATGACAACACGTATTCTTAATGGACGGGGAAAAACAGGTACAGAGCCAGGATTTGATGACACAGGTGACATCAATGGAGGAAACTGGTTCCACAGGTTATTCAGTGGCCTACCAAAATATCTCACAGCAGAGTTAAGGGAGAAGAGAAACGGTTAATTCCAAAGTTCTATTATTGCAGGGGAGGAGTGAGGGGATGGGAGGAAACCACAGCATGCTCCCTAGTCTTCCCAAACACACTTGACTGTGCAGCCACCTAAGAATCAAGGTCTGCTTTGTGGATTCCATGGCAGATGTGGCGCTGTGTATAGGGTCAGCACGAAGTGATTCCTCCTTGGGGACTGTCCACAATAGCTTTTTAGTGGATATACGTTACAATGAAGACACACGCTCCTTGGCAAAACTGAAAATAAAGCTGTTTCTACGCTCACTGTTTAACAAATCTGCACTTATATGTTGTTTGCATTTGACCTTCCATACGAAAGCTTTGTCCATGTATTAGTGACAATTATTTAAGATACGAGTTTATGACAGTCATGTACTCTAATGTTTTATCCTATCTTGTCTATTAATGAGGGGTGAGGTGGGGGGGGGGGGGGGGGCAAACATTACAACTGGCAACAACCTCAAAACCGAATGGACTTATAGACGACCGATTTTTTTTTCTGTAAAATACGGTGAAAATAATAAAACCAAGCACATTTTCTTACATCATTGATGCCTTGTTGTTTGTAAACATTGCTATTATGTCTGTATACCTTGATTGTTGGTTTTAAAGAATTTTTCTGGCGCCTACAACAAAGATAATCATTGGTAAAGAAGACGATTCATGCACTCAAAACAAAGGCAACATTGACTTGTTAAAAAAAATTCTCTCCATAAATTTTCTTGCATTAGCCAGATCATTTGTTAACAGGACAGCCAGCCTTTGTCAACATCATCACAACAGGAAAGCCAGCCTTTGTCAACATCAGTATCATACATACAAATTTTTGTGACATTTTTTTGGACAGAGATGCACATACAGTTAAACACTTGCTTACCCGGCACTCATGTGCTCACACACAACACCTCAATCTTACTGACAACGCCTAACAGTCTATCACACCAATGAAACCTGACGAACATCAACGTTTTCCACAACTGAACGTGACCAAGAAACAGCTTGAGCGGCAAAGTTGATTGGGGGGTGCATTGTTTTACGCGGCCTGCAATCAATACTGTGGGGGAACTTCCCAGGGTCCTCCTTCCCTGTCCCCCCCGCCCCGCCCCTCTTTTCAAATATGCCCCCTGACCCCCCCGTCCTTCACTTAATCCCCTCCCCCCTCCTCTCCCACCACCACTTCACCCCCCCCCCCCCCATCCTGGGTCACGCTGGCACCGAGTCGTAACTCACATGTAGCAGTCAGTCTGTAGTAGTATTCCTGTTGTCTTGTGTGTGCTGCTACTGGCCACTACTACCGCTACGGTACTTACAGCCATGGTTAGATCACAGCAGAGCTCCGTTGTGGTCGCAGACACTGTCTCTATTTTAAGAACTCACACCAGCACGTAAAAATAGTGGCTGCACTGTCAGTATTGTTTTAAGTAGACAACCAAAGGGACGAATGTTGTGTTACTTTGATTAGAACCGCTACCACTGTCGGCTACGAAAAGTTAGATTACAGACGTGAGATAAACTAGGAATTTATTCTGAATTGGCTGGAGTATCTTTCCTGTATAACATAAAAGGAAGCGCCCTAAAGGAGAAAAATGAATGTCAATATCTATAAAATAGATATGACAAGACCTACTCAAATAGAGACAAATAAAACCCCAGAGCATTCACAGATTTTCATTTCTTTCATTGCGTTTGAGTCACATTCGTCAAAATCTTAAAAGGAAAAAATATACGAATCCATTGAAATTTATTCCGAATTAATCGTAACTCAAATTCATAAAGTTTAATTCCAGTTTTTTGGCCTGCTCGTACAAAGGATTCTCCCTTACGCGTGCCCAGTCAAATACTCAGTTGCTCGAGCACGCTGTCAGAATGCCAGAGAAAAGTGCAGAAAGAACGTCCACCCGAGGAGGTCTGTACTCTCTCATCTCTCCGCATCTCACCTATCCCATAGTCTTGTAGATTGTGGGGGAACCATTGAAGATTTTACAGCCAGCTTCACGTGTGTACTCTAACCTTACTCAAATGATATAAAGTGTACTAATCACCCTTCCTCTTCCTTTCTTCCCATTTACGTCATGTTTTTCTCCCTCCTTCCCACCCAGCCCCTCCTCCCCCTCCTTTTCTGTTTTTGTCTCTGTCTGTCTGACTTGTCTGTCTGTCTGTCTGTCTGTCTGTCTGTCTCTGTCTCTCTGAAGTAAAACGAAAGCTATTTAAAAAAAAAAAATTATTTATTCTTTTACATCGAGGATAATGGAATAAGCAGTCCCCGTCTGTATGCAGTTTTGTAAATGCCATCTGTTCCCACCTGCACACGATGGCCTACTCTTACAAAAAGCGGAACAGGATTTAACGTGTGCGCAAGATGAACTCCATGCGTTCACACACGGGGACTCGGTTTGTAGTCTCATCCGAAGGACTTTTGGGGAGAATGGAGTCAGCACTGATGTTAACTCCAGGAGAAATATCCCTTCAACCGGGAATCGAACTCGGGTCTTCAAATTGCCAGGGCAATGTTCTGACCACTAGGCTATCCCGTCCCCTATCCCGAGTGAGAGCAAGCAAGCAAGCAAGCAAGCACGTGTGTGTGTGTGTGTGTGTGTGTTGTGTGTGTGTGTGTGTGTGTGTGTGTGTGTGTGTGTGTGTGTGTGTGTGTGTGTGTGTGTGTGTGTATGTCTTTGATTTTACGTCTGTTCACTTAAAGTGATAAAAAATATTAGACGAATGTGTGTGTGTGTGTGTGTGTGTGTGTGTGTGTGTGTGTGTGTGTGTGTGTGTGTGTGTGTGTGTGTGTGTGTGTGTGTGTGTGAGCAGACAGGCAGATGAGTACGAGTATATTTTGGAATACTTAGGTGCACAAGTGATGGTGTTTGTGTTTGACTTTGTTTCAAAAGAGACAAGACGAGAAACCTAGTAAAAAAAAACCCAAAAAAACTCCCCCTCTCCGAAACACACACACACACACACATACACACACACGCACGCACGCACGCACACACACACACATTCTCCTCTCTCTCTCTCTCTCTCCTCTCTCTCTCTCTCTCTCTCTCTCTCTCTCTCTCTCTCTCTCTCTCTCTCTCTCTCTCTGTCTCTCTGTCTCCCTCTCTCCACTCTCTCTCTGTGTCTGTCTGTCTGTCTGTCTGTCTGTCTGTCCCTCTCTCTCTCTCTCTCTCTCTCTCTCTCTCTCTCTCTCTCTCTCTCTCTCCCTCTCTCTCTCTCTCTCTCTCTCTCTCTCTCTCTCTCTCTCTCTTATGTGTCTCTGACTGTCTCTCTGTCTCTCTGTCTCCCTCTCTCCCACTCTGTCTGTCTGTCTGTCTGTCTGTCTGTCTGTCTGTCTGTCTGTCTGTCTGTCTCTCTCTCTCTCTCTCTCTCTCTCTCTCTCTCTCTCTCTCTCTCTCTCTCTCTCTCTCTCTCCTCTCTCTCTCTCTCTCCACAGAATTTCGGACGAGCCTCACATCCAGAAGAACATGCAAATAAGTAATGAATAACCACAGTGTCCACGTAACCAGACGAGAGAGAGAGAGAGAGAGAGAGAGAGAGGAGAGAGAGAGAGAGAGAGAGAGAGAGGGGGGGGGACAGACGGACAGACAGACAGACAGACAGACAGACAGACAGACAGACAGACAGAGACACAGAGAGAGTATAGATGGGATGGGAGATAGACATGCAAATGAATAAACATGCTACTGCCCACATAACAAGACTAGGAGAGAGAGAGAGAGAGAGAGAGAGAGAGAGAGAGAGAGAGAGAGAGAGAGAGAGAGAGAGAGAGAGAGAGAGAGAGAGGAGAGAGAGAGAGAGAGAGAGAGAGAGACAGACAGACAGACAGACAGACAGACAGACAGACAGAGGGGAGAGAGAGGTGGAGAGAGACAGAGACAGAAAGTGATACAGACAGAGGGAGAATGTGTGTGTGTGTGTGTGTGTGTGTGTGTGTGGTGTGTGTGTGGTGTGTGTTGTCAAGTCAAGTCAAGTCAAGTCAAAATGATCTTTATTGAGGGTAAAAGATTAAGTTTACACAACTTTTTTTCATCCTGCCCTCACAAAAAAAATCATGTAAATTGACTTCTAAAACATTCAAAGACAAATATCAACCTTTGTTGAAAAAACTAAAATAAATCAGGATTATTTTCCAACAAATCTCTCAAGATAAAAAACAAAAACAAAAACAACCCAAGACAGTACAACATAAGCTCACATCATACATACAAATGATACAAATACTATATAACATGGGCATGAATAACAACAAGCAGCCAAATGTGAGGTAGTATCAAACATAAATGCGGACTTATAGTTTGTCCATCAAATGTTTCTTCAAAAGTTTCTTAAACATTTGTTTTGAAGGAACTGATTTTAGAAAAGGGGGTAGGCTATTCCACAATGTTCTTCCTGAATAAGCAAGGCTTGATTTATAGAGATTATTATGGGGCCTGGGCAGTAACAGTCTATGGGTAGGCCTATTTTTATTGATAGCAAATTTTTCCACAATTTTCTTTGGGGCTTTTCCGTTTAATATATTGAACATACATAGATACTTGTTGAACTGCAGTCTGTCTTTGAGTGGAAGAATGTCTAGTTCTTTGTAGTTGGTGGTGGTCAGCGTATTAGGATTCAATCGGATTAGTTTAACAGCTCTTTTATGTAGGCGGTTTATATGCTTTAGGTTTGTTTCACTTGCACTGTCCCATAAGGTAGAAACATAGTTTTATAAGAGATAGAATATGGGCGTGAAAAAATAGTTTTCGTGACTGTAAAAATTTTGAAAATTTTTGATTTTTCTAAGTTGATACAATCTTACTGAGATTCGTTTTCCTAATGTGGCTATGTGATCTGACCAAGACAAATCGTTGTCGATTACTGCACCTAGTACTTTGTGTGAGACTACTTCTTCAATTTGTTGTCCATGGATATAAATTGGCTCGAATGGATAATGCAATTTCTGTCTTTTTTGTCGAGTGGTTATAAACATACATTTTGTTTTATTAGAATTAAGAGACATATGATTGAGTTCTGTCCATTCGATAAGTTTATTGATATCTGCCTGCATATCTTTCACAAGCTGGTTTGAATCATCGTTGTTACATTGAATTGATGTATCATCGGCAAACATTTGACATGAACAATGGATATGCAGAGGTAGGTCATTAATATAAATGGAGAAAAGAAGTGGTCCTAGTATTGATCCCTGTGGTATTCCATATTTCACGGGTAATAAAGGTTGATCTCCTAGGCCCGATTTCAACAAGTTGATAACGATTACTGAGAAATGAGTCTAAAAATGATACTGCTTGGTCGGAAATTTTATAGCATTTTAATTTTTTGATGAGGAGAGAGTGGCTAATAACGTCAAAGGCTTTAGCAAAAGTCTAGAAAAAGGACTCCAGTGATTTCATTGTTATTGATATTCAAAAGACAATGCTCAATTAGTTGTATTAAGGCTGTATGGCAAGAATGGTTTTCACGAAAACCTGACTGGTTTTCATTAATTAGATTATATATTTTAAAATGAGAATGTAAGTGAAATTGTATATGTTTTTCTAATAGTTTAGATAGGACTGATAGTATGGAGATTGGTCTGTAGTTCGACGATTGGTTGGGTCTCCTGCTTTGTGTAAGGGTATTACTTTTGCTCGTTTTGAACTTCATTGGGAAGTAATTTTTGTCAATACACAAGTTTAAATATGTAGGTTAGGGTGTCAGTTATGGCGTATTGCACTGATTTTTAATATTTGACTATCGATTTTGTCAAGGTCTTTTGATCTTGACTGTTTCAAATTGAGTATACTATTAAGCACTTCTGTTACTGTTATTGGGGGTATAACAAAATCAGATGAGATGTTCTTTGATGAACAGTATTTTTTAATTCTATCAGCTCGTTTGTTTTTGTTTTATCATTAGATATTATAGAGTCAGCAATGTTTGCAAAGTGAGAATTCAGGTTTTCTGCTGATATTTCTTTTATGACTTTTTGGGAGTTATGTCTTGATTTATTAGTTAAGGTATTAATGGCTTTCCAAATTGCTTTTGGATTTTGGGTGAAGACAGCAAATCTTGAAAGTATTTTGTTTTGGCTTTGCGCTTCAATGAATTAACTTTGTTTCTTTGCTTTTTATATTCATCTTTTTGCTTTGATTTTAATAAATAGTCTCTTAGATTCATTTCGTTTTCAATTTCTTTTGTTAACCATGGAGGTTTCATGAAATATTTTATTCTTTTCTTAATAAATGGAGCATGTTTATCATAGGTAGCTATAAATGTTCTATCCAATAGTTAACAGCATCATCTGGATTTGTAA
>JASPKP010008515.1:10000-11470 GCA_030674155.1 Stramonita haemastoma | reverse complement strand
CGCCTCTGTCAGCATGTCTGGCCGTGTGTAAGCCCACAGGAGTGCCCCTGGAGTCTCGTCTGGGGCAGCTCAGGAGTTTATTTGCTAGAACTGGAAGGTGAACTGGAAGGAGAGGGGTGCCGGTATGGGAAACTGATGATGGTAGCAAAGTCTTTGATTTGAAAGAGTTTTTTTTATTTTATTTGTTTGATGACAAGTTGTGTCATGTTTGAAAAGAAGTGCAATATAGGTCTAATTTGATGATGAAGCTATTGAGGTTCTTGAAGGTGATTATCAAATGTGAGAAGAATAGAGAAGAGTTAAACATATTGGCATAAGAAATTAGTGGCGTTTGCTCAAGCACATTCATAGGAGAAAATGAGGCTAACAGCGTAAGAACACTTACTATTAAGTAATAGGCTACTTTTACTTCACTGTGGTTTGCCAAAAACAAAAGCGACAAAAAGCTTTTTGGGGTCGTTTGGACATACTCACCAGGAAGCTTTATTTGTGTCAAAGGTATGAGGGCAGTTCGAGATTTGTTAGCAGAATTGTATAACAAGGAAAGTTAGAACTTTAGCATGATTAATAGTGAACTGTAGATTAAAAAAACAACCTTTCTTAACATACCGATTTCTGGAACAAACATCAAGACACAGGAGTCTTGTCTTTTTATAACATGTTTGTGTTCGGGGTTGTTTAAGGCATCAATAAACTTGAATAAAAACGGTTTGTGTGTGAGTTTGAAAAAACAGATCTAAACGTATACCCCAAAACATCAAACAGTTGTTTAAAATTGGATAATACATTCTAAACTATATTATACCCTGCAGAGCTGGTTAACCGATTTTTAAGTGTTTTTTTTCAAAGAGACGTAAGAAATCAAACTTTGGCAGATATGATTTAACTGTAGTCGTTGATTTAAAGTGATTGAGGCAGCCATGGCCTGACTGGAGATAGCGCTGTAAAGGAAAAGAAGGGAACTGTTGGAGGAAGTGACGTTGTGGAGACAGACTATACATAGCGCAGAGGGGAAGCTTGACTTCAGTGCATTCAGGTATTTTCCTTGTTAGTGGAACACATTATGATGAGGGCTCTGTCTCAGGCTGCTGAAAGTAATGATAAGAAATGGAAAGGGCAGCGGAAGGGAGTCAGTGTTGGTACTGGTGCAAGAATACAAAACTATGAGGGGTGTACTTTCAGAATTGGCTGCTGAACCATACCACGGGAAATAAACAGTCCGAGAGTTTTGTATAACTATTATGTAATCAGTACTTGGAATTCACTGTTGAATATGAATGTGACGAGAATGAATGCGTTTTGCACAATAATGATAGAATGGTTGAGTTTATGTTTGAATTATAGGAATTTTTGTAGTTTGAGAGACTTTTTTTGGTGAGGAAAAAAAAACGTCCGAATCCGAATATTTCATTGTTGTAAAGTCAGAAAGAAATATATTTGACTCAAAGCATAGACATAAACGATATATTT
>JASPKP010008514.1:0-11473 GCA_030674155.1 Stramonita haemastoma | reverse complement strand
TTATTTTTTTTTAATTGCCTCGTATACTCATTGTTGATGACAAAGATAAATAAAATTATGTAATCAATGTCATTTCAGTTTTGTTCTGTGTTTATGAATATTTTTCAAATTGATTCATCAACTTAAAAACCCTGCTGTCAAATAATTTTGAAATGAAATATAACAACATGTACTGCTTTCGAACTTGTTAAAAATATGAAATCAATTAAACTTGAACTCATTATGTAATTATGAGCTATCCTGGATATAAAAGAATAAACAGATAAAAAAAAGTAATAAATAAATAAATAAATACATAAATACATACATAAATAAGTAACTAGGAAATTATGATACACTCCAGAAATAATATTATTCCTTAATTCAATCTCTTTTTAAGTAACTTGGTGAGGAGTCACCAGCCGCCATGGCGCAGTGGTTAGCGCCTTGGATCCGGACTGGAAGGTCGCGGGTTCGAATCCCATAAGTCATAGGGATTTTTTTCGGGCTCCGGCCGGCTCCTACCCAGAGTGAGTGTGCTGTGGGCTCAGTGGGGAGACTGGGACCACACAGTCGAGCTTTATCCACTTTACGGATGCGAATTTGAGAGTGTTGCTCAAATTACCTGACCAACACTGCAGGTGTCTGTATCTCTCGGGCCTGGTTGACGCCGGGATATATTATGACAGTAAGCGTAGAGAACAACCCTGTCAAGTAGTCTCAAAGCGGATGCACCTCCACAGCAGCATCATTATATCATCCTCATCATCATTGATCATCATGCAGTAATAAAAATTGCCTCTGATTTGGTGGCCTCCGTTGCTCTGGTTCATGGTGACCTCAGATTCGGTTTCCCCATACGCTTCTGTGCCTGTGGTGAGTTTGTGTCGAAGCCTTTTGGGATTGGGGTTTGCGGGGAGGCGGTCGTTGGAGGGACGTTGTGGTGGTCGCCACCTCGGGTGGGTGACTCACTCAGTCTGGCTCCGCGACTGAGCTAATATTGTCGTTAGTAGGGGGCTTTAGTAGGTGGTTGTCCTGCGTATGTTAGCTCAGAACAGGCACCACTGAACACCACCAAAGTGACCCAGCAGAAGTGCAGGGCCCCTCTGGCTGGTGGCCCCGCGGGACCTAATATTGATGGGCTCCCTGTGGACTCCCGACCCCGGGGTGAGACACAACGAATCTGGGTATGGCTGTGGCGGGGAGATTGAAATGAGCGGCGTGGGAACCAGCAGTACAGGAAAACGTCACAGAAGACGAGGCAGCCAAAAAAAAACAAAACAAAACAAAAAAAAACTTGGTGAGGAGATCTGCCATGTTTGTCCAAATAAACCAGCAGAATTTTCAGTGGTACTGATTGGGACTGCCTTGCTTTCAGGGGCTGTGGACTGAACCAGGGGACCCATGTGCAGTGGCCGCCATGTTTGAATGGGGTCCTTTGTGGAAGAGTGGTAATGCTATGGTTTAAGAAAGGTATATTAAACTCTTTGTTGTCATTGGGCTCTTAAACCAAAGGCGTTTTTTTAAAAAAAATTGCCTGGTACCCTCGTTGTTGAGAAGATAAACATATAAATCAAGGTCATTTCACTTTTTTTCTTTGTTTGTTAATCATTTTGCAAATTGATTCGTCAACTTTAAAAAGATGCTTTCAAGTAATTTTGAAAAATATAAAAATGTAAAATTATGTATTAGTGTCGATTTGTTTTGAAATGTGGAAACAAATTTAAAATTTTAACTCATAATGTAAATATGAGCTATCCTCGATATAAAGTGATAAAATAAATAAAAAAAATAAAATAAATAAATGAATAAGTGGGCCGTATAGTACACTTTGGAAATAATTATTTCTTAATTGTCATTTTTTAAGTAACTGGTCAGGAGTTGTCATGTTTGCCCAATGAAAACCCGCAGAGTTTTCAGTGGTACTGATTGGGACTGCCTTGCTTTCAGGGGCTGTGGGACTGGAACCATGGACACCGTGTGCAGTGGCCGCCATGATGAAATGGGGTCCTTTGTGGAAGAGTGGTAATGCTGTGGGTAAAAAGAAAGGTATGTTAAACTCCTTCTTGTTCTGCTCTGAAAGTAAAGATAAAAATCCATCTTTGAGTGAATATGAATTTTTGTTTTGAAAGTGTTATTTCCAGTTTAAACAAATGGAGTGAATCTGAATTATACGTTTTTAAAAAGGACTTAATGAAGGTTCCCCCCCCAAATTGACGAGATTAAATTCCTCTTAGATTTGAACTAGTAAATCAAAAATAGAAAAATAATTTAACCACATCTTTTTCAGTTGATTAAAGCCATATTGAAATTATGTTAATCTATTGTTTAAGTGATAGGATGAAATGGATTTTAAGCTAGTAGAGCTGTGAACATTTTCCCTGTCACTGACGATTTCTTAACGGCTTTCAGGAGCTCCAGGACTGGAATCAAGTGCCAAAGACCAGACACGTCATCCGGCACCACATGTCATTTTTCCAGGACGTGACGAGGTAACATCAAATTCATTGATTCCTTTTTCTGGCCGAGGCCAAAGCTTTGTCAGTTAGTGATACAAGCTAGGGGCCAAGGTCTAGACTGACATGGTGTTACATTTTAAATGTGTCGAGATTTGTCCTCAGCCGGGACACGCCCGAGGCGAAGAATCCTGCGCTCTAAAGGAAAAAAATTCTCTGAAGTTGGAGTATGGTGCCTTTATGGTGAAAGTACTCGAAAAGTCATACACGCAAACTCCTAATCCAGAGTGTAGTTAACAATCTTACAGTGACATAATGGTATTCTGTCTCCTCTCCAGCTGGTAATATAATTTGACAATCTGACAGTGACATGGCATTCTAACTCCTTTTTCAGCTGGGTAATGTCATACAATATAAGAAATAGTAATAAATAAATAAATGAATAAACAAACACATCTGTGTGCTTTGAGAAATAAACCAGCAGCATATACCTGGAAACTGATTTTTTTTTTCCATTAGCAAACAAGAGACTTTGGCTTGACCTTTAACACTTGTCAGTCAACAAGTGCCATCAGTGTGTGATGAAAGGTAAGAAAAAAAATCACAGGAACGTCAGGTTTGTGTGTGCAATGCAATGCAGTGCATGCTTTGGTTTATGATACCACTTTTAGCAGTGCCTAGGCTGCAGCATAGGATGAGCTGCAAGAAGTCAGTTTCTGGAAAAAAACAAAAAAAAGTTTGAAGCTTATAGTTAAGGAGTTAGTGTAGCTGACAACAGCCAACAAGGGAACATGAAATAGCGCAAATCAGTATTTTTATCGATTTATTATTTTATATCAAGGATAATGGAATAACCACTCACGTGCTTTTTTACAAGTTCCCTTTGTGTCTGCAGTTTTGTAAATCTTTTCATCCGTTCCCACCGGCACACGGTGGCCTAATATCAGGGGGCCTAGACAACCATTTCTCAAACTTTAATTTTTTAAACATTTCCATCGGCATAAAGACATGTGAAACGGTCGCTTACGCAAAATCTCGATCTCTGATAAACCTCGGAGCTCTAGCGGAAGAATAACAAAAATGAAAAAATAGATAATATAGTGAATGACGATACTGACGATTGTGACGTGTGTTCTGGCAGGAAGGTGAGAACACCATCCATCCAGGACTTCGCCGTCGCCGCAAAAGACTTCGCCGTCGCCGCACACGACTTCGCAGTCGCCGCGACATGACTTCGCCGTCACCGCACAAGACTTCGCCGCAGAAGACATCGCAGCAGAAGATATCACTTCCGTTGCAGAAGAATTCGCCGTCGCCGTCGCCATCGCCGCAGAGGACATCCCCTGATATGAATAATGATGGTCGTGCTTTGAAGTTTTGTTTCCTGAATTGTATTTTAAATGACACGTGTTTGAGAGAGGAGAATTATTTTGTAGTACATGGCTTAAAATGGTAGTAGTTTTATTTTATCATAATACTGGTTTTCTTCCTTTTATTTTGTTTGTAACTTGAATAGATGATTTAGAAAATACTATCATCCTAGCTCCAGGAAATACTTTGTGTTGAATTTTCAACCAAGTTTTTAGATTAAAAAAAAACCCCATTAGATCAGGGGGATTTAAGGATCAGATAAGACAATAATTATGATTGAAATAAGCCCTGTAGGTCTGACAAATAATTTAACCTTCCTCTCCCCTTGTTTTAAAAAATCATTAAAAAAAAAATTGATACCACTATATGTCACAGCAAATTCCTCTGCAAGAAATTCGGGCTGCTCTCTGCAGGGAGAGCACATCGCCACAAGGGCAGGGCCTACCCATTTTTTTTCTTCTTCCTGTCTGCAACTGTATAATTATGTTTCCCTGTCAGAGTGACTATTTTTCTACAGAATTTTGCCAGGGACAAGAGAGAGAGAGTTCTGTGTGGATGTTTGTGCGTGCGTGCGTGCGTGTGTGCGTGTGTGTGTGTGTGTTGTGTTGTGTGCTTTTGTGTGTGTGTATGTGTGTGTAAACTTGCATGTGTGTGTGTGTGTTTTGTGTGGATGTTTGTGCTTGCATATGTGTGTGTGTGTGTGTGGTGTGTGTGTGTGTGTGGTGTGTGTGTGTGTGTGTGTGGTGTGGTGTGTGTGTGTGTGTGTGTGTGTGTGTGTGTGTGTGTGTGTGTGTGTGTGGTAATCAAAGAAGGGACATGGGCGTTACTCTGGGTAAAAGGTGTTAGGAGGAGGGTTAGGACACAAGTCGGGATCAATGGGGATAGAAAAGGGCGATTGACAGTGATAGATTTTTCGCAAGCTTACGTTTTCTTTTCTTTTTGGCCCTCATTTTACTTTTTGTTTCACGTGGGTATTTGGGTGGTTAAAGCCTCTTTTACATAGCTATAACGCCGTGAGGTTGTGAGTTCGACTCCGTCCTAAACTTTCTTTCCAGTTTGACGTGAAAATCAAATTTCATATTTCTTTTTAAAAAGCAAAACTCAGGATAGTTGAAAATCGAAAAGAGCAGGGAGGTACCTCCGACTGTCCTAGCAAAATTGGTAGGTTTGTATTCTCAACTGGATCCCTAAATTTCAAATGCAGCTACCTAAATGGTGGGGCTGCGTATGCAAAAAAAAATCTTACCGTGAGTAAAAGTTGGAGCTCTAGCAGGAGAAACAAAAACAAAGAAATTGTATTCCCAAGTCTTTGGCCTGAGGCAGCTTGGATGGCAGCAGAGCTAAAAATTTGGGATTAGAAATCCAAACACAATCAAGTACAACAGGGCCTTAGCAGTTGATAGGAGCAGTAATTTTTAAAAGAAACTTTGAATAGAGCTCCACATTGTTGTCTCCAGCTAAGTACCGTCAGTTCTATCTGCTGCTGTGTCCGCATGCTTTCCCACACAGACCAGCCAACAGACTGGCAACCCTCCCCCTTTTTGCATGATTCTTTCCCCTTTTTCCATGTGTCTCCCTTTATTCATATGTCGCCCTTTTTGCATGTGTCCCCTTTTTGCACACCTCCCCTTTTTGCATGCTTCTTTCCCCTTTTTGCATGTGTCCCCTTTTTGCACGCTTCCCTTTTTTTGCATGCTTCCTTCCCTTTATTCCATGCTAACTATTCATACTAATCCTAACCTGTACACTAACCGTGGCCCCTCATGTGGACACACAGGCAGGTAGATTTAGATGTTACTAGCTGACACAATGGCGAAATTTGAGTTTTGAGGGTTGAGAGGGTTGGTAGAATTTTTGGGAAAGGGGTGGGGTGGGGGGGTTGAAGTAGGCAGTTAGGACTGTGGGAGTGGGGGGGAGGTATGACTGTGTGTGTGTTTGTGTGTCTGTCTCCGTGTGTGTGTGTGTGTGTGTGTGTGTGTGCGTGTGTTGTGTGTGTGTGTGTGACTCTGTGTGTATGTGATTCTGTGTGTGAGTGACTCTGTGTGTGTGACTCTGTGTGTGTGTGTGACTCTCTGTATGTGTGTGTGACTGTGTGTGTGACTCTGTGTGTATATGTGACTGTGTGTGTGTGTGACTGTGTGTGTGTGTGTGACTCTGTGTGTGTGTGACCCGTGTGTGTGTGTGTGTGTGTGTGTGTGACTCTGTGTGTGTGTGTGTGTGTGAATCTGTGTGTGTGACTCTGTGTGTGTGACTCTGTGTGTGTGACTCTGTGTGTGTGACTCTGTGTGTGTGTGTGACCCGTGTGTGTGTGTGTGTGTGTGTGTGTGTGTGTGTGTGTGTGTGTGTGTGTGTGACTCATGTGTGTGTGTGTGTGTGTGTAAGTGTGTGTGTGTGTGACTGTGTGTGTGACTCTGTGTGTGTGACTCTGTGTATGTGACTCTGTGTGTGACTGTGGTGTGTGATTGTATGTGTGTGTGTATGTGAGTGTGCGCGTGTGTGTGACTGTGTGTGTGACTCTGCGTGTGCGTGAGACTCTGTGTGTGTGTGTGTGTGTGTGTGCGTGTGTGTGCGTGTGTGTGTGTGTGTGTGTGTGTGTGTGTGTGTGTGTGTGTGTGTGACTCTGCATGTGCGTGAGACTGTGTGTGTGTGTGTGTGAGAGAGAGAAAGAGTGTGTGTGTGTGACTGTGTGTGTGTATGAGACTGTGTTTGTTTTAGGTTTTCATATATATATATATATATATATATATATATATATATATATATATATATATATATATATATATATATATATATATATATATATATATACATATATATATATATATATATATATATACACTTAAGTTTTGGATAGTTTTATTCACTGCTGATATTTTTGTCTGAAGATTGGAAAAGCTTTCTTGTTGGTTGTGATGAAACACCAGCTCAAAATGATATGGTTCTGTAGTAATCACAAAATTGGCCAGAGCTTTTAAGTTTATACATCAGGCAAATATCTACCTATCTATGTTGTAGAATGTACATTGTGTGTCTATGTAATGGAATATGAAGAAATTTGGTGACATATTTTTTTTAATTAATGAAGAAATTAAAAAGAACAAAGAAACTGCCATAGTGGTGGTGGTGGGGGGGGGGGGGGGGGGCACAGTGTTATTTTTATTTATCATATTATTTTATATTGAGGATAATGGAATAGACACTCATTTTTTTACATCTAGTTCCTGTGTGTATGCAGTTTTGTAAATCTTGTCATCTGTTCCCACCTCAAACAATGGCCTACTCTTAAGAAAAGGGAACAGGATGTAATGTGTAAGCAAGATGTTCTGCGAGCCTTGTTCGCACAGGGGCTTCGTTTTATAGGCTCAGCCAAAGTGTGTGCACACGTGTGCTCCTGTCCTTGCTCAAGAATCACTCAGATCAGTGAGAGTGGGGAAAAGAGAGATAAGATTGCTGGTGGAGAAAGCTATTATTTTGTCTTACCATTTTTTAAATAACAAAAATTGAATGCACAAAACATTATTGTCCATCTTTTTTTTTCTTTAAAGTCTTATATAAAAAGAAATTAGGCTTAAGCTGACCTTTTACATTTGCCCCCCCCCCCCCCCCCCCCCTCCGAATTGTAATATAGTGTAGAATGTGTAGGGAAAGATGGACTTTTTTTTAATAATCACATCAAATGTGCAAATAGAAACAGCCTTTGATATTGGTAGTTTGGGTGAATGTACATTAATTTGTGTAAAATTACATCAGTTTATGTTGATTGCAGATCTATGTATTACTCTTCCGATGGAATATTGAGGGCAGATATTTGCACCAACACTTTGATTAAAAAAAAATTCTTTTATATCGAGGATAATGGAATAAGCATTGATGGGCTTTTTTTTTAACATCCAGTCCCTGTGTGTTTGCAGCTTTGTGTAAATCTTGTCATCTGTTCCTGACATCACACAATGGCCTGCCTTTACGAAATGTGTGTGTAGTTATATGTGCCTGTGTGTTTTGTTGTTGTTGTTGCAAGGAAAGATACTGTCAACTTACAAGACAAATTTCAAAGCTGACATGGATTGTGTGAAAAGTGTGTGGGGAGAGGAGCAGGTGTTTTTTTTTTTCTTTTATGGTTAGACGGGGTCCAAAAGTGGCCCAAATCATGTTTTTTTATAATTAAAAATTGCTGGATATATCTGCAGATATCTTCCTGTGTAAATTTATAAAAAATCAGGTTGTAAAACATATCTGTAGAAACAGGCTACTTCTACTTGTTATAGATAAAAAGGTTTAGGAGTTTGAAACATTTAGTTTTGACGGCCATTTTGGATTGTTTCCACGGCAACAGTGCAGAAAACTAATTCTTTGATTTTGTATAATGTATGCAGTGTGTGGAGAGGTTTCTTTTTTTTTTCAAATAGCCTTTATTGTGAAAAGAAAAACAAAGCTGGCTCTGTGATTGTATTTAAGAACTTCTAGTTTGTGTTGGTGGCAGATCTGTGTATTGATCTTCTGCTGGAAGATTGATGGCAGATTTTACACCAACACACCTTGCAAAAAATGTATGAGAAAGACTACTGGTATATGATTTTAAGCATAGTAGTGAATAAAAAGTGACTAGGTTTTTTTTTTTTTTTTGGGGGGGGGGGGAGGAGTTTTTTTCTTTTTTAAAAATCGTATCAAATTTGAAAACAAAATAAAAGCTTGTGCTGTGATTGCCATTGATATTTTAATGATTTAATGTATAGTATAGATTAAGTGCTTTGATTTGTTTTTGCAAGATATAGCGCTATATATAAGTTCCATTTAGTAGTAGTAGTAGTAGTAGTAGTAGTAGTAGTAGTAGTAGTAGTAGGTAGTAGTAGTATAGGATAAAATGCGTCTGTGTATTTTGCCTTTTTTTTTTAGATAATGAGATGTAATGTAAAATAAAATGATATCCATTCTAAAATGACAAGAAATATGCATGTTGTATAACAGTGTAGAAATCATGCCCAAAGAGGGTTTTTCTTTTTTGTTTTTTAAAGCATAAGCAAATGTGGAAACACAAAGAAAGCTTGTGCTGTGATTGACATTGATATTCTGTGAAATGACCATAAATGATGTTGGTGGCAGATCTGTGTATTGATCTTCTGCTGAAAGATTGAGGGCCGATTTTACACCAACTCAACTTCCAAAAATGTTCAGGAAAGAGCTCTGGTATGTGATTTTAAATAGGAATGGGTAAAATTGGACCGATTTCATTTTTTTTTTTTTTTTGGTAAAGAGATCAAGGAAATGTAATAGTTTCTTTAATGTTGCACAAAATGTGTAAGGAAAATGCTTGTTTTTCGGCTTTTTTTTTTAGTTGCAGATCTATTGATTTTATGCTGGAAGATTGATGGCAGATTTAACACCAACATATGTTACAAAAAAATGTATGTGAAAGACTGAAGTATAGTAGTGAAGGAAATGTGCCTGTGGTTTTTTTGTGAATTGTTTTTTTTGGGGGGGAAGGGAGGAGAGGGTGCATGTGCCTTTTGGGGGGAGGGTAAATGTGCCTTTTGGGGGGGGAAGGGTAAATGTGCCTTTTTGGGGGAGGAGGGTAAATGCGCCTTTTTTAGGGGGGAAGGAGGGTAAATGTCCCTGTGTCTTTCTGGAAGGGGGGAGGGTAAATGTGTCTTATTCTGGAGGGGGGAGAGGGTGAATGTGTCTTTTTCTGGAGGGGGAGGGGAGAGGTGTAATTGTGTCTTTTTCTGGAGGGGGGAGAGGGTAAATGTCTTTTTCTGGAGGGTTGCAGGGGTAAATGTTCCTGTGTTTCTTTAATTTTGCTTTGTTTTTCTTTTGGGGGGGGGAGGTAAATGTCCATGTGTGTGTTTTTTTTAGGGAGAGGGTAAGTGTGTGTGTGTGTGTGTGTGTGTGTGTGTGTGTGTGTGTGTGTGTGTGTGTGTGTGTGTGTGTGTGTGTTTTCTGGAGAAGGTAAATGTGCATGGGTGGTTGGTTTGTGGTTAGGTTTTTTTTTAAATGACTTTAGATGATGTTGGTGGCAGATCTGTGTGTTGATCTACTGGTGGCAGATTTTACACCAACACATCTTAGGAAAAAAAAGTATGTGAAAGACTGATGGGATATGGTTTTAAGTGTAGGGTTGAAGAGAGTGTGCCCGTGTGTTTTTCGTTGAGGGCGAGGATAAATTAATGTGACTGTGTTTGGTGGGGATTTTGTTGTTGTTTTGTGGGGGGAGGGGGTTAGGGGGGAGAGGGTAAATGTGCCTGGGTCTCTTTTTTTGGGGGAGGGGAGGGTTATTGTGCCTGTATGCTTTCTTGGGGGGGGGGGAGAGGATAAATGTTCCTTTTTTGGGATGGGGTTGGGGGGAAGAGGGGAATGTGCCTGTGTGGGTTTTTTTTTGGGGGGGGGGGACGGGGGGGCGGGGGGGGGGGGGTAGAGTATGCACATGCCAGTTTTCTTTATTTTTTGGGGGGTGGGGGTGGAGAGTGCATATGTGCCTGTGTGAATTTATTGGGGAAGATGGTAAATGTGTTGTGTGTTGTGTGTGTGTGTGTGTGTGTGTGTGTGTGTGTGTGTGTGTGTGTGTTTCCGAGTGGGTAAATGTGCGCGTGTGGTGTGTGCGTGTGGTGCGTTGCGTGTGTGTGTGTGTGTGTGTGTGTGTGTGTGGTGTGTGGTGCGTGCGTTTGTGCGTGCTGTGTGTGTTTCTGAGAGGGTAAATGTGCCTGTGTGGTTTGTTGTTCAGTGTTTTTTTTTAATGACTTAAGAGGATGTTGGTGGCAGAATTGTGTATGAAGATTGATGGCAGATCAACACATTATACGAAAAAAATGTGCAAAGACTATAGATATCTGATTTTAAGTATAGTATTGGATAACATGTGCCTGTGATTTTTTCGGTTTGGGGGGGAATGTTTTCTTTCTTTTGTAAATCCCTTCAAATTTGAAAACAAAAAGAAAGCTTGTGCTGTGATTGTCATTGACATTCTAATGGTATTAGATAAAGCAAGAATGTGTGGTTTGTTTGTTTTTTCTTTTTAAACTATGAGATCCATTGGAAGTCGAGAAGAAAATGAAGAATATTGTGTAATAGTGTAAAAAATATGTGTGGGAGAGGTTTTATATTATATTTTTTTTAATCACCTCAAATGCGAAAGCAAAAGAAAGCTTGTGCTGTGATTGGCATTGATATTCTGTGAAATGGCTTTAGATGATGTTGGTGGCAGATCTGTGTATTGATCTTCTGCTGGGAAATTGATGGCAGATTTTACACCAACGCCTCTTTCTTATTCCTTTTCTTTTATTTCGAGGATAATGGAATGACTCATGCGCTTTTTACATGCAGTCCCTGTGTGTATGCAGTTTTATCAATTTTCATCTTCATGCTATATATTTTATAATGTTTAAAATGTGCCTGTGGGTTGGTTTTAGTAGGAGTCTCTTTTTTCTTCTTTAAAACATCAAATATGAAAGGAATGACAAAGATGGTCATGTGATTGCCATGTTGGTGGCAGATCTGTGCATTGATCTTCTGCTGGAAGATTAATGGCAGATTTTACACTAACACATCTTAGCAAAAATGTATGTGAAAAATTAATTATGTCAGATTTTAAGTATAGCAGTGGGTAAAGTGTGAGTGTTTTCCTTTTGCCTTTTTTGGGTAATGAGATCAAAATTAACGTGAATTGGTAATAAAAA
>JASPKP010008513.1:0-7500 GCA_030674155.1 Stramonita haemastoma | reverse complement strand
CCTGCTTGTTTGCTGGGCTGGTTAGATTATCAATTGATTTATTCATTCATCCATCCGTCCACCCATCCACCCATCTGTCCATCATTAAGGAATAAAATTTGACGAATAAATGATTTCATCCATTTGATTTTATCAAGAAAATTCATTCTTTCATTTTATTCATTCATTCTCTTTTTCTCATATTCTGTCCGTTCTGTCTGCCTTTCCGTCTTCGTACCTTTCTTTCTTTCTTTCTTTCTTTCTTTCTTTCTTTCTTTCTTCTTTTTTCTTTCTTTCTTTCTTTCTTTCTTTCTTTCTTCTTCTTCCTTGTTGGATTCATCAATCTGCTTCTTCGTCAAGCTGCAAGTCAGCCATTCCTTCCTCAGCAAGCTTACTGGACACATTGGGTCAGCCATGCTTTGTTTATTTCCTGTAACTTTATTTCATTTCTTTCACTTATCTCCTTTCCTTCATTCATTTGATCGTCGCTTCATTCATTCATTCATCGAATCAATTAATCAACTCAATTTCTTTCTATTTACTCTGTTAATCAAAAGGATATAAACATTAGCTATCAGAATAGTACCTTTTCATACATTGATATATTATTTTGTATTGTGTTACTGAACCCCCCCCCCCCCTGTCCTCCAAGAGTTCGTTACCACAAGAGCAGCGCAACATTTTTTTTCCTTATGCCCGTTTTCTTTTTTTTCTGTGAAAAATGCTTCCTTTCTTCAAAATGTCCTTTAGAACATGCTTTAAGGATAATACCATGCACAACAGGAGGACAAAAAAAAAGGTGAAGCAAAAACAAACCAGAAAGCACTCACACATAAGATTCCAGATAATTTGATCACCATGAAAGAAAAGAAATTCTCAAGTACAAAAAATCTTCCATCTATTCTTCTAACGAAATGAGTTGAAATTGGAAAGAAAACAACGAAACGCATTTTCAAAACACTGCCATGTTTTGCTAGAACAGGAACAAAAACATAGAAAAAGAAATCGGAACGGCAGTTGAGAAAAAATTAAAGAAGGGTGAGACGAGACAAAATGAGTTTTGATTTTTTGTTTTAAACATAAAAAGGGAGAAAGTTACCGCATGGGTTTGCAACATGAGAGATTACATTCATTGTACTTCACGAAAATATCTTAGTTACCACTGAAAACCTAAGTCGATCAAAAAAGGCAATACCTATTATTAACTGAATAAATAACATAGTGAATATCTACAGCAGTAGCAGCAACAGCAGCATAATTTTCATCCTCAACATTTATAGTAGCAGACGGAAGAACAGCAACAGTAATATTCTTGGGTTTAAAATAGAAATAGCATACGGTAGAAGTAGTGATCGTAGTGAGGAAGGTGGTGGCCAAAATAGTAGCAGTAGTAGAGGTGGTGGTACTGGCAGCAGTAGCAGTAGCAGCAGCAGTACTAGTAGCAGTAGTGGTAGAAGCGGTAGTAGCAGCAGCAGTAGTAGTAGTAGTAGTAGTAGTAGTAGTAGTAGTAGTAGTAGTAGTAGTAGTAGTAGTAGTAGTAGTAGCAGTAGCAGCAGTAGCAGCAGTAGCAGCAGCAGTAGTAGTAGTAGTAGTAGTAGTAGTAGTAGTAGTAGTAGTAGTAGTAGTAGTAGTAGTAGTAGTAGTAGTAGTAGTAGTAGAAGCGGTAGTAGTAGAAGCGGTAGTAGCAGCATCAGTAGTAGTAGTAGTAGTAGTAGTAGTAGTAGTAGTAGTAGTAGTAGTAGTAGTAGTAGTAGTAGTAGTAGTAGTAGTAGTAGTAGTAGTAGTAGTAGTAGTAGTAGTAAGTAGTAGTAGTAGTGGAGGCGGTGGCGGTGTCAGGGGACTAGATTGGAGAGAGTGAGCCGAGAGCAAGAAGCAATACATTATTAATTTCGCGTGCATTCTTGCCATACACCACACAAACAGCTGCTGGCTGATTTCCCCATTCCTCCTCCACACTTCTTTACGGCGCTGCACCAAAAAGCTTTGTGTCAACGGCATGCTGGGGCCTGTGAAGCCAGTTTCCCTCAAGGTGACAGGGTGCATACAAGGCAAGGCAAGGCAAGGCAAGGCAAGGCAAGGCAAGGCAAGGCAAGGCAAGGCAAGGCAAATTGTTTTATTACAGGGGTGTGCTAGCACTTCAGAGGGCACAGAGCTGACCACAACTGTGCTTTCATGAAAGACGGGCAGGGGTTTCCACACGTGGGAAAATAGTTATGACAGAATCTGGGATTGTACCCCCATCTGAAGGTCTGCTTTTTGAGAAATGAAGGTGGTACCTATGCCAGCTCCTCTGAAAACCAGAAGACAGAGGTCTGAGGTGACCTTCAAAGCCACACCCTGAAGTGACCTCCTCACTACAGTTCCACCTTCTGCTCATTCTGCTTCCTGGTCTGCAGATGATGCACCTGCCGATATTTTTTTTTTAAATCAGGGTTTAAAGTGTGTGGTGGTTCAAATCCTGTTTGTGCCCGAAACTTATTCCCCAATCCACTAGAGTGTAAGTCGTGGTCTGGGTTCTAGTCTTTCGGATGATACTGTAAACCAAGGCCCATGTGTAACACGCATGTAGCACATCAAAAAACCCACGACAATAAGGGAGTTGACCCAGGCAAACTTCTGTAGAAAAAAGCCACTCTGATAGGGAAACATACACCTGCAGACAGAAAAGGAACAAAAATTGAGTGGCGCTGCTTTTGTGGCGGCGAGCTTTTCCCGGGTAGAACAGTCCAAATTTAACGCAAAGAACTCTATAATAAATACAATACAATACAGTACAAAACAATGCAATATAATACAATGCAATGCAATACAGCACGATGTAATACAATACAATGAAATACAATACACTAAAATACAATATGATACAAACAAAACAAAAAAGCGCAGAAAAATCCTGTTGATAACCAAACAGAGTCCGCAATCAAACTATAGCAGTCAGAGTAAACAGTTGGCAAAATGCATCAGTGTATGTACACACGGAGGTTTGGAGAAAGGTGTGAAGAGGTGTCACGTGAGGTAGCGTGCAGACCAGGCGGCAAACAGCAGCCTACATTAGACACCCATCCCTACCGGTCACCACTCGCCGCTTTGACACTCAGAGGAAATGACTACCACAATAATATTTGGGCTTTTGGTCAGTAAACAGCAGTCATGTTTCTTCCTTGCGTGGTTTTTGTTTATATCAGAGTTATTTTAACTCAAAGTAATTTTTAGTGTATATATATATATATATATATATATATATATATATATATATATATATATATATATATATATATATATATATATATATATATATATATATATACATACATAAACTTTCAGTCAGCTAGGCCAGACACATCGGCAGCTTCATCAAATCACACCAACGTCTTCTGTGATCTTTCGTCCATCCCAGTTCCCACTTCCATTCTACTACTACTGCTGCACTCCCTGGGCATTCCCAGTGACTGGCCTTCTGCTGGGGAAGGAGAGACAGTGGGACTGGTCATGTTGAAGTCAGTCACTGTGGTTTAGGGCATGCAGACACAATACATGTGTGTGTGTGTGTGTGTGTGTGTGTGTGTGTGTGTGGTGTGTGTGTGTGTGTGTGTGTGTGTGTGTGTGTGTGCGCGTTTAAGTCCAAAATATGTCAATCTTTTGCAAACGGTTGCATGCGTGTAAATGTTATGAATGCAAGCGCTTTAATTTGTTTGCATAACAAGATTCAGAGCTATTCAAATTCCATTCAATAGTAGTAGTAGTAGTAGTAGTAGTAGTAGTAGTAGTAGTAGTAGTAGTAGTAGTAGTAGTAGTAGTAGCAGTAGCAGTAGCAGTAGCAGTAGCAGCAGTAGTAGCAGTAGTAGTAGTAGTAGTAGTAGTAGTAGTAGCAGCAGCAGCAGCAGCAGCAGCAGCAGCAGCAGCAGCAGTAGTAGTAGTAGTAGTAGTAGTAGTAGTAGTAGTAGTAGTAGTAGTAGTAGTAGTAGTAGTAGTAGTAGCAGTGGCAGTAGCAGTAGTAGTAGTAGTAGTAGTAGCAGCAGCAGCAGCAGCAGCAGCAGCAGCAGCAGCAGTAGCAGTAGTAGTAGTAGTAGTAGTAGTAGCAGTAGCAAGTAGTAGTAGTAGTAGTAGTAGTAGTAGTAGTAGTAGTAGTAGTAGTAGCAGTAGCAGTAGCAGTAGTAGTAGTAGTAGTAGTAGTAGTAGTAGTAGTAGTAGTAGTAGCAGCAGTAGTAGTAGTAGTAGTAGTAGTAGTAGTAGTAGTAGTAGTAGTAGTAGTAGTAGCAGTAGTAGTAGTAGTAGTAGTAGTAGTAGTAGTAGTAGTAGTAGTAGTAGCATCTTTAGTGTAGTACTGACATCTTGTAGCTGTACTTGCTCTCCTCACCTACACTTCCCCTTTTCCTCATCTCCCAACCTTCAGTCATGCCCCCCCCCCCCCCCCCTCCTTTGTTTGTTTACCGCGTTCCAATAGTAAGCTCTCCTTCGTTGTTTATCCTACTTCAACTAGCTCCAGGTTTACATATTCAAAGAGCTCTTTGTGTAATTGATTAAGAGGGAGCTCTGATTATGACAGGAAATAATGCCTTCACAAAAAGCTATCAATGCAAAACGTTCCCAGAATGGAGCAAGGTTTGAAGTACAACCGTAACAATTCCAAGGTAGCTGGCTCCATCACTGACAACATGAAAAGCATGTTAACGACAGGTGTAGTGGTTAGAGCATTGCGCTCGCATTTCTAACGCCTGGGATTGATCCTGGGTTCCAGCCACCAACAAGACTCCTAGATCCTGTTCGTCTGCCTAGGCCTAAAACTGTTTCAAAGCAAAAAGGTGCTCTGATTTACAATGAGCTACAGCTACATTAGAACCCCAAATTTCTACACCATATAAAGCAATGGGCTGTGTTTGTGCATCACATATCTTGAGAGAGAGATAAAGAGAGAGATAAAGAGAGAGAGAGAGAGAAGAGAGAGAGAGAGAGAGAGAGAGAGAGAGAGAGAGAGAGAGAGAGAGAGAGAGAGAGAGCAGACAGACAGACAGACAGACAGACAGACAGACAGACAGACAGACAGACAGCAGACAGACAGAGAGACAGACAGACAGACAGACAGACAGACAGACAGACAGACAGGCACGCAGGCACGCAGGCACGCAGGCACGCAGGCACGCAGGCACGCAGGCAGACAGACAGACATACAGACAGATAGACAGACAGATAGACAGACAGACAGATAGACAGACAGATAGACAGATAGAAAAGTAGACAGAATAAGTAAAACAATCTACCAGTATAAAGAAGACTCACTTGTGTATGAAGAAAGAAGCTAAACAACAACGACAATAATAACAATGTAAACAACAGCGACAACGACTATTGACAGAAAAAACTCAACACAAAACACAGAAAGAACAATAAAACGAAGGCGTCATAAACAATGACCAAAAAATGAGATAAGCAGAAAATCAAATCATTTCAATGTCACAAACACAGGACAGACCACCACACAATACCTGTGAAAATATACAGACAAACAGATAAAGATGCAAAACTACATCATTTTAATGGCAGAAAAATGACATGTATATATACAACAAAATCAACCGGATTCAAACAACAACATTAACAACAACAATCAGTGAACGATAAAAAACAAATACCAAATCATACTGCCAAGCCCACAGCCTCGCCTTTCTTCCCCTATCTCGAAGTCTATCAGATGCTACAACCAGCTTCCTCCACTTGCTATTTGTTTTATTTTCCTACAAAAAAGCCAACAAACGAACACACAAACAAAGAGACAGACACACAATCCCAACAAAAACATAAGCAAACAAGTACAACAAAACTGTGTGTGTCAGCACAGCAAACAAAACGTAACAACAACAATAACAACAACAACAACAACAACAGCAGCAGCAGCAGCAAACATCCACACATCTATTCTTTTCAACCGCCAAAGCAGAACTGACACACAGACAGCACCAAGTATCTGAATGATATACTCTGGGGTGTATGTTCCTCAGGGACGAAGGAAAAAAAGAGTCAGCCCACCAGAACAAGGAAGAGAGTAAAGCAGGAGAGGGGATGTCATAGAAACAAATATTATAGGAGACAAAAAGTGAAGATCGAGGTAAAAGAGATGAGAGAGAGAAGAGAGAGAGAAAGGAGAGAGAGAGAGAGAGAGAGAGAGAGAAGGAGAGAGAGAGAGAGAGAGAGAGAGAGAGAGAGAGAGAGAGAGAGAGAGAGAGACAGACAGACAGACAGACAGACAGACAGACAGACAGACAGACAGACAGACAGACAGACAGACAAGACAGACAGACAGACAGACAGAAAGACAGAGATAGAAGAGAGAGAGAGAGAGAGAGAGGAGAGAGAGAGAGAGAGAGAGAGAGAGAGAGAGAGGAGAGAGAGAGAGAGAGAGAGAGAGGAGAGAGAGAGAGAGAGAGAGAGAGAGAGAGAGAGAGAGAGAGAGAGAGAGAGAGAGAGAGAGAGAGAGAGAGAGAGAGAGAGAGAGAGAGAGAGAGAGAGAGAGAGAGAGAAAAAAATAATAAAAAAATGAAATGAAAATGGTTTTATTGAACTGGGCCACAATTCAAAACAAAGAGGGAGATATATGACGAATTTGTGGAAATTTTCAAACTAAAGCAAAAACCCACACTGGACACAACTCTGCTTTTACACTGAAAGCCTTGACATATGTTAACTAGTTTACATAAGTTCTGCTACTATCTGTCTTTTTCGAATTGCATGGAACAAGAAATTTTCTGGCTGCGTTGAACGATATTTACTATGTGCCTGGAGGAGAAAAGGCATAGGCACGTGAAGAAAATCTTCCAGGTAACTAAGAGAGATGGGAAAAAAGTCACAAGAATCACATCAGGGACATTTCGACAAGTATATCAGAAAACATGTCTTCAAAATGATCATAGTATCAACTGCCTGTGATCTGTTTAATCGATGCAGTATACAGTATTTGGGAGCTTGTGCTTATTTACAAGGATTGCTAGGTGTGTGGAGTACTAGATCAATTATCGACTTATAAATTTATTTGTTTAATCAATCATTCATTGTCCTGCTCATTCATTCATTCATTCATTCATTCATTCATTCATTCATTCATTCGTTCATTCATTCATTCATTCACTCACTCACTCACTCACTCACTCACTCACTCACTCACTCACTCACTCACTCACTCACTGCTTTACTTATCCATGCATTCATTCATTATTTATTCATTCAGGCATTCATTTATGGATACATTTCTTCCTTCTTATGAATTCATTAATATTTCATTCTCACATTTATTTGTGCATTTTATTGATTTACTGATTTTGTTTACCGATCTATCTATTTCTTAGTTCATGCTGTCGTGTGCTCTGTGTTTTTTTCTCTGTGTGCTCTGTGTTCTTTCTCTGTGTGCTCTGTGTTCTTTCTCCCTGTGCTCTGTGTTCTTTCTATGTGTGCTCTGTGTTTTTTCTCTGTGTGCTCTGTGTTCTTTCTCCCTGTGCTCTGTGTTCTTTCTCCCTGTGCTCTGTGTTCTTT
>JASPKP010000851.1:0-35857 GCA_030674155.1 Stramonita haemastoma | reverse complement strand
AACACCCCCTTTTCTCTCTCCTACGAGGTTTGTCTGAAAATTTTCAGGCCAATTTCCCTTATCCTTGTTCTCTGTTTTTCAACCCTATTTTCTCTGTCCTAGCTGCTTTACGACAAAACCAGCCCAATGTCCCAAACCACTGGATACTTTTTCTGAATGCCAGCCCATTTTCCTCACATCTAGATGCTCGATTGTCTCCCCCAAATTGTTGCTATCACTAGGTCGGTCCTCTAACTTGATGGTTTCCCTCCACAGGGGGTGGTTTTTTTTCTCCATCCAGAGGGGGTTTTTTGAAGTCGCTTTCCCTCACGGGCCCCTGACCAGAGTCGGGCGCGTGGAACTTCCCCTTTTCCTTGGGCAGGTGGCCTCGGTCTGCGAAGCTTTCTTTTTCCTATCCGGGGTTTTTCCTTTGTTTGTATTTTTTTTTTACTTTCATGGGCAACAGATTGGTTGGTGCGTTGATTTTCTTCTTCTGTCTGAATTTTTCGCTTCCAGTTAAAACGTTTTTTTGCTCTCTCTGGGCCTGTGTTTCTAGTTGGGGGGTTTATGCTTTCGGGGGGAGAAAACCGTTTCCTTCTTTGTTTGTTGGTTCTTTGTCGGGGAATCTGTTTCGTATCTTGTGGGCATTGGGTTTTGTTTGCCCGTGTCCTCTAAGCCAGCTTGTTTGGGGCTGTGGTCTGACCTCCTAGGTCTATCCTTTATTTAATAGGGTTTTCTGCGCTTCTTTTTTCGTTTTATTGGGGAAAGTGCGTCCGGCTGGCAGAAATTTTCTGTCGATGCGTTAATTTCGGGGCCAACGCTTTGTTCATTTTGAAGATCAGGGGTTATCCCCTTTTCTTGAAATACTTTGATCCCTTCCGGGCCAACCGATTTCCTGAAGGAAGTTGATTTTTTTTTCCCCTTGCTTCCCGAGGGAAACGTTTTTTTGGCTCCTGTTTTGATGCTGGCTGTTGATCACAGAAAAGCTTTAAATCTAGAAGCCCGGCCCAAGGAGGGGCAGCCCAAAAACTCAGATTCAACCCCCCCCTTTTTTCCGTAGGGGGGAGGGAAACTCAAATAAAAATTTTTGGGAATTGCTTAGGTTCAGCACTGGGGAATTTTTTTGTGTGTTTTCCAAATGGTGGCCTTTTTTTTCAACACTGCCCTGCCCCTGTGTAGGTGACCGTCGTTTTTTTCCCCCTCTGCGATTTCCGTTTAAAGAGCTCCTCCTGGGGGCCCCCTGGGGTCCTTCCTTGGCCCCCAAAATTTGTGGGCCCCCCTGTTAAAAACCTCCTCCCTCCCTAAAAATCCTGTACAGACAGACGGGACAGACAGAAAAAAAAAAAATCTGGTTTTTTTTTTTTTTTAAAAAAAAAGGTAAAAAATTTTTTATCCCTAAAACCCAAAAAAAAAGCTTAGTTTTTCCCCTCACCCACTGTATAAAAGGGACAAAGTTTTCTTCATTAAAAAAAAAATTTCCTTGTAAAAAGGGGACTTTTTTTTAAACTATTTAAAAGGGGCAGATACAACCCGTCTTTTAATAGATTTTTTTTAAACAAGTTTTTTCTTATCCCCTTTTAGTAAAATAAAATCCAAAATTCTTCTACCCAAAAAAAAGGGGCCCAAAAAAGTTAAAAAAAAAACCAAATTTTGGGTTCAATTAATTAAAGGCGGGGGAAAACAAAAAAAGCTTTTCGGAAAAAAATGCTTGGAAAAAACTGAAAAAAAAAAAATTGAGAGATGACAGACGAGAAAAAAACGAGGGGGGGGGGGGGAGAAAGGGGAGGGAGGAGGAGAGGGGAAAGGGAAAAGAGAGAGGAGAGAGAGGAGAGAGAGGGGGGGAGGGAGGGGGAAAAGGGAGGAGGGGAAGGGGGACGGGAAACCAAAAAACAAAAACCAGACGGGGAACAGGAAAGACAACAAACAGACAAAAAGACAAAAAACAACACCAAAATCTTTTTTTGTGTGTGTGTGTGTTTTTGGTTTTTTGTTGTGTGTGTTGTTTTTGGGGGTTTTGGGGGTTGTTGTTTTTTTTGTTTGGGGGTGTGGGGCGGGGGGGGTGTGTGTGTGTGTTTTAATTGGTTGACCCTTTTTTTTTTTAAGTTTTGTTGTTTGGGGGGGGGAAAAAACCCCCTGGTCAGAGCGCTTCTTTCCTCCGGTTCAAGCAAGCACGTCGAGCGTGGTTGACAAGGGGGAGGGTGACCTTTTTCGCGCCTTGGTTTCCCTTTTCGTCCCCCCCCCCCCCCCCCCAGTTCCCCACCCTGTAAATGGGTAGGGGGCCCTTTTTGGGTCAGGGGTAAAACCAGCGAGGTGAGAGGAGATGGGACCGCCCCCGCCCCCTTCAATATGCTGGCCCCCAACCCTTAGAGTAGCTGAGGTCTCCACGCCTGGCTCACCCCTAACTCGACCAAACCGGTATCGGGACTACCTTTACTTTTAGTTGTTGTTCTTGGGGGTTATAGGGGACATGCATTGCATTTTGCTCTCTATTCGGTGAGGGGAGTGTTGTTGTTTGTACATTAATCTTCTTTTTGTAATCCTTGTTTCGTTTCCTGGCAATTCCTACACAAAAGAAAGACAGGGACATGATCCCCTGTGAGAAAGTGCTCGCTTACGACGACATGGAAAAAAACTATCCAAAAATTAGCTATGGCATGCATGCATGCATTCTCAGAGAAGGATCCGCAAATAGACAGAGACCCAGGACAAGGTAGGCGGCGGAGTCCTAATTACGGACTGAAACGTTGGCACAGAGATCCGTTTGTCAGTCTACAGCTGGGAATGTTCTCAACATATTTCAGGGGCTCTGCTTGAAACTGACGCACTGTTGTCAGCATAGCCCAATCACTTTCTGCACACCTAACAGTGAGGCTTTTCACACTCACCAGAATTCATTATCTCAATTGGCGCGCTGTTCTCGTGATTATGGTACACTTTCACCGAACTAACACAACAATGGATTATCTCACTCGACACTTTAACCTCCACTCTTGGTTGCCCTGCAGCAGTACCATGATCATACAAGTCATCCAGTGGGTTCCTTTACACTGCCAGTATCCATGGCAATCGGGGATATACTGCATCCGACTGTCCGTCTCGCTCTACTCCCGACGGTGAACGTAGGTCAGATGCCGCACAAGAGGAGCAGAAGGGTGTGTTTGCAGAGGAAGAGACTAAGGGGGTGATGGATAGGGAAACTGCCAAAGATGAAGATCGCGCTTCACAGCAAGACCTGGTTTTCAGTTTCTTTTAGTAAAATGATGACTACCTGATTCCTCCCAGAGTAGATCCAAAGTGACCTATTGCTGCAGGAATGTGACTGGTATACAGCACGACCCAGGCTTACAATTGTATCACCATGTGTCACATTGGGTGATTCTGAGGCATGCCCCTGCGGCATTCCTTATAGGAACGGTTACAAAACCAAAACTCGGAGGGCACTGTATCTCACTTGGCTTATTACTTCATCCTTGGATATTGTGACTTATAACCGAGTGTCACGTGTATGGCGAAACCACGTCTGTACATCTTGCGACACCACAAGTTAAAAACCCGTTCCGCTTTTTTCCCGGGTATGAGTGCGCGCAGTTCGTAGTTAGCGGTGCAGGGGTTGGGACTATGGGATGATAACAATTACCCACAAACTGCACGCTCACATGGAGCTGGATGTATTTAAAACAATAAAAAAATGCACCCTTAGTGCTTATTCCATTATATCCATCGTTATTAAAAAATGGATAATTTATTATAATATTAACATAAAGATATTTTTAATATTATAAAAAATTGAAATAAAATAAATACGGCTAAATAAACATTTCCACAAATACAACAACTGTCCCCTGGACGAGCTTTTCTTTTGTCGTCGGCGAGTGTCATCATTCCCCCACCCCCCCACACCCCCCTACTACAAAGGCTAGTGCCGACGTATTGCAGCACAACGGAAAATCTTAACACACTATTTATACAACGTTTCTTCCTTTTCTCAGGACTTTTACGACATGCCTCAACTGTCTGTGGAGGCATACCTTAACTGCTTGCCCAGTTAACATACGACACTTCAACACTAGAGCTTTCAACTTTTTTATATCATTATAATTTTGTTTTATTCCCTTTTATATCAAGGATAAATCGGTATAACTCACACTCATGTGTTTTTTTTACTTCAGGCCTCTGTATGTCGCAGTTTTGTTAAATCTTATCTGTTCCCTACGGCACAACATTGGCCTACTCATTACGAATAATGTTCGTGAAACAGGATTGAACGTGTGCGGCAACCGAATGTTACTTGAGTGCGTTTGCCACTACATGCCTCGGTTTTATAGGGTCTCATTACGACAGGACTTTTTGTGGATCGACGTGAGTCTCAGCTCTATTGTTTTACTCCAGGGGAAAAAAAAAAAAAAAAACCCTACGAAAGGGGATTCACGAACACCGGTGTTTTTTTCTTCGTCTTTTTATCTTTTCTGCAATGTTTCTGTCCAACTAGGCTTACCCCGACCAAACTCCCCAGCCTCCCCCCCCCCCCCCCCACAGTTCGGGGCGCGCGCGCGCTAGTGTGAGTCGTCCGTGTGTGTTTCTTTTGTGTGTGTTGTAGCCAGGTACAGTGTGTTTGCACGCGGGTCCTGCGCTGCTGCGTGGCGTGTGGTGAGAATGACGGAAGAGGGACAGGGAGGGTAAGAGCAGTGGTAAGGGATGCAAAAGGAATGCACATAAAGTCGTCGTCCTGTCCTTGGCCTGAGGGTTAGTGTTGCACACGACGGATGCACCCTCTTGCTGTTCATCTGTGGTGGAGTTCTCTATTGGGTCGCGGCTTGTTGGCTATCAGCCGCTCCACCATTCCCCTGGGCACTTGACCTGTCTTGACAGAAGATCCCTGCGTCCTCTGTCGACTTCTTGACCCTCACAGCTCACTTTTTTTGTCATCCTACTGGCTGCCGCTTACGCCGGACTACGTGCGTTCTTCATAGTACATATACAACGACCTATCATATGATACGCCCGTGTTCCGTGGTATATACCATTGTTTATTTCATCATTTATTGACATAGGGTCGAGTGGTAGGTTTCTTTAAAACACCCCCTGTGTTGTCGACGATTGGGATTTACACTTCTTTGGGCCTGTCCTCATTTCTAGATTCATCCATCCTTGTCGCCTGTTGCTGGTCGACCTCTATTCTATGGGTACCCCTCGTCTGTTGTTGGATATTTCTCTAGCAATTCCAGCACATGATGGCTGTCACCCAGTGTCTTCTTTCAGGATGCCGGCGTGTTTCAATGCACGGGCCTCTGCCGGGTGTTTGGCGATTGCTGTTGCATTCATGTTTTATTCCAGAACGTACCATTTAGAGTCCTGTGCTTGCTAGCTGAATTTACTCTGGCTGTTGAGATTTTTTAGTTGGAAGGTTTGCCAGAAGAGTGGCGAAAAGGGGTTGGTACGTTACTCAGTTAGTATCCTTTATGGTTATTGTATAAAGGATTTGCTTTGCGTTATTTCTTTATTGCTGGTACCGTCGTTGCTCGTGTGTTCTCTTGTCTCTCACCGCTCTGATGGACATTTGGCCTGGTTTCTTGGGATCCTATGCGTTTTCCACCATCCTTTATGGTTGCGTGGTTGTCTTATGTAAATACTCACCATGTGCATATTGGATGTCAGTTTCAGGACTCACCTACACTAAATTTTGGACAGGACTTTGTGATAAAAATGCCTTTCTGGTGTGCTGTCCACATTCCCACATCCGATGTTTGTGGACAGGTTTTCCTTTGGAAATGGTTTGTGCCGGCGTGTTCTTCAGCGTCTTTGTGGCGCTGTAGCAGGCCTCTGCGCTCCTTACTCACTACGTGGATTCTCTAAGTCTCTTCCATCTTCCTTCTTTGAGGTTGTCTAACAGGGAATGCTGTTAGGATGAATGCCATGGTTTTTGTTTGTGATAAGGCATCTTTGCTCTCTTTAACTCTCTGGTTGGCAGGCTTTCACTGCTCATGAACATTTTGACGGCCTGTCATTTTTCCTTTCCACCTACCGTCGCTCTTTTTCAAAGCTTATGGATAGCTCATCCTTCTATAAACTCATCTTCTCTGTTGGAAGTATTTGTTATTCATATCTGCCGTTCCTCCCCTCTCTTGGAATTGCCTTCATTGTCTCCTGGCGCTTTGCGCTGGGGCGTGTTCTTGTGGTGGGTTGTACCACTCTTTCCCTTGCGTTTCTGCTCTGTCTGGGGGCTGTTGGTTACGTGTTTTCTCAATTGTTTATTCCATCCTTTTTCAAGCTCTCCTTGTGTCCTCACACTTGCGGTGCATGCTTTGGATGATATGGTCTGTTCTCTCCTTAAATCCTTCCTTCTGCTCTGCTTGGTCTGTGTTCATTTTGATGGGCTTTTCCTGCGCCTTTGTATCTGTTGGACTGTTTTCCGCCTGTTCCTCGTGATTGCTCTTTAGTGTTGCTCCTCTGGATCCTGGTCCTTTCTGTATTGAAAAGTGGTAATACTGGTCTTTCTCTCCATTCCTTAAAATACAGAGATGAAACAATCCTATGCTTGAGTACACAGCGACCCTCTTTGCTTTGAGACAAACATTTACTTTACATGGACGACCCGCCTGTGTTGCTGTGTGGGAGAAGAAACAATGCAGGTGTTTATGATGTAATGGTAGGAAAAGAGTAATGTCAAAATTTAAATGGTAACATTAAAGGGAGAGTGTGTCGTGATATCCAGGATGAGAGAGAGAGAGAGTGACCGAGAAGACCCGCCTTTACAGTGGAGAGTGCACAGGAGATGAGAGATGAGAGAGTTGGAGATGGTGAGGACAGCCGTCCCACCGAGATGGCGGGGGGGAACTCCGGGTCGATGGTCCTCTAGGACGTAATACACTGTTTAGCGGTTCAGTCGTAGGGTAGACGAGTTTAAGGTTTAGATGGCTTATCGCACGAATGATCACACTGAGCGACGAGGGGCCGTAGAACGATTGTCTGGTATTTGATTAGGTTGTGGTGGCTGTGGTTTTGAGGCGTTCATGCGTGAAGTTCTATCCGTAGAGAGTTTCTGTCGCTTGATGATGCGGGAATTGTCCGTTGGGGAAGTTTGTCCGGCCATATTAGATTGAGTAGGGTCATAGAGAATTTACCAGCGATGAGTATGCTAATGTATTCTCAGACATATTGTGCCTCGTCCCCGTGAAAGCTTGGCACATCGTCGCAATAGTAGTGATAGTTGGCCCTGGGAGTGTGGAGAGGTAAAAAGTATTAAGAAGGGAGTTTACGTCTAGAAAGATGCGGATTGTTCGCACTGGTCACTGTTACCAGTGCCCTGATCGATGCGTACATAAGGGAGGAGATTGAAAGACGAGATGAATAAAAGTGAGGAGTATGTACACCAAAGAGGAGAGAGAGTCAGAGGTAGAGCGACGAACTTAGTACGGGGATTGAGAGAGAGTTAGGCAGATTAAGAAATGATAAGGTTTCGTGTAAGCTTTTAGTTTTGTTAAAATCGTAACGGCGGGGGGGATTGATTGTTGTCTGAGCCAGGCGTGACATTCCGTGTACGTACACATCTGACTGAAAAAGAACGTACGTTCACAGGGCAAGTCTCTGTGGCGAGTGTTAGCGTCCGAATAGTCTGACTGAAGCAGTCATAAATCATCGCACCGGTACAAGAGCTTTCAGATAAAGAGGGATCATATAGATATGGGGACAACAGTTTCAGTACGGGTCCTGTAAGGCTCCGCAACCGGGTCGGGACTTGTGAGTTTGTGAATCTGGTGCTACTTCGTACCGGGGATGATGCTCTCAAGGAAGTTAGGTTATATGGAGATAAGAATTATTAGAACTGTATTGTGAATGAAAGACTCGTCGATAAGTCGAGCCATTGTCTGTTAGTTGGAAGAGTAATAAGTAGAGGGATTATTTTGTTAGTTCGGTGATGCGGTAAACGCATGTAAGATAGGGGCAGACTTTCAAGATTTTGAGATCTTATGAGACAGGAGGAGTGACTAGTTCATAGATGTTTTCAGATATGGGCAAGATTAAATGGACATTGCACACCCTTCGTCTAGGACTGCTTGGAGTATGCTTAGTCGGATTAAACCAGAGGTATTTGTGAGAGTTGGTATTTTTTGGGTATGGGTAAGGTGAACTTACGTGTATTTCGATAAGGAAATTAGGAGGAATAGGTATTCTGTAATGTTAGGCCTTCCTCAGTCTGCATAGATGGATTGATTGCGTTGAAGCCGACTGGATAAGTAAGGAGAGATATCCGAGAGGAGCCGGACGAATGTAGGTCGTTTGGTTGTATAAGTGTACGATGGCAAGCCGTCCATCGCTGCCGGAGAGGTAATGCAAGAGTTTAAGATTGTATCGTCCTGGTCATTCCGCTTTGCGTCAGCCTTATGGTCGGTGCTGCGATCTCGTATAGTTGTCTACTGTGTCACGCCAACCCCTTCGGTGGCGTGCGACGCTTTGTGCGTGAACTGGCCAGGGTGTGATTATTCCAGTTTTTGGCTGGCGTCAATTGTTATTGTAGGGTTGAGCATGTCCTGTACGGGATGCATAATGCAAAGATTCATTTATGCTTAATAGCGATTTTTGAATGTAGGTGCATTATTAGGAGTAGAGACCATTATGAGGATGAATGTGTGATGCTGTGAACGTATTCGACTGAGCTGCTTCTGGAGAGTTTCATGTCAAGTATCTGAGACAAGAGATGAAAGAGAGTGAAGGCATTCGACGTATAATAGAGTCCGTCGGACTTATGACGCGAAGTACAGGGAGAATAATAGTCAGAGAAATTCATTGAACTTTGATAGCTTATAAGAGTACCCGCTGGTTGTAAGCATGGCAGAGCAGCCCGGGTAGTTTCGTAAAGAATTGATGGCATATGGAAAATATTCTTTTTTAAAAAAAAAAAATTACTGATTTCGTAACAGACTAAAAACTATTATATAATTATAAAAAACTATTTTGTATTTAAACATGTTTACTACTTGACAACACCACCCCCTCCCCCAATGCAAGGACTATATTTTTTGGGAAGGGCGGAACAGGAAGAGGAACGCTTGGGGATGGTGTATGGATACATATAAGAAGGAGTACATCTCTCCAAAACATGGTGTCATCATTCAAAGTCCATTCACGGCCGAGTATATATACTGAGGTCACCAGTGTGTGTCTCCTGCGAACGCACGCAGTAAACCCCAATTTACGCACAAGTTTAAAAACTGTTCCGATTTCCGGATGGTGTTGGCCAATTGGTGTTTTGCGTGCGGTCGGGGGTGTGTGAGGCGGGGACTGGGGGGGGGGAACGGATGACAAAATTTACAATTATTGCACACACACGGGGTTGGTTTAAGCAAGAGCAAGTAAGTGCTCTATGTCCCATTATCATCAGATATATTTTGTATGGGTTTGTGAGCACTGGGGAAGGCTACCCGGTGGACTCGAGCTATTCTCAAACTCCTCCAATGGCTAATCACAAGGAGTTTTTTGCTCTTGGTACTTGACCATTACTGCAGGTGATCCTCTGTTTACTGAGGTCGTGTTTGACATACCGGGGATATTATTATTGTTTTATCTTTTTAAATACATGGATTTTTATTTATAAATATTTATAGAATATACATATAATATATATTACTCATTTTGATTTTATTTATACTTTTATATTTTATATTTATTTATATGGAAAATATGGGGGAGGGAGGAGTTAGGCTCGGTGAATCTTGTCAAGCATACTTTGTCCTTAAGCCTTGCTAGACGTGTTTTGATTGCATAGCTCCTTCATTGTCACACTGCTTTAGATCTTACCAAATTTCCTTTTCCTTGATGTCGGACAATGCTCAGCTACCTTCATGGCGGGGGAGGCGAGACGAGAAAAGAAGTAACGGTAGCATATACAATAATCTCACATTTGGTGAACCTCTGAAGCTACTTGCAATAGATCGAATTTAAAAAATAAAGAAAACCACACATCAGTCACACAGCAGGTTTCTTCTGCAGGAATTGCGGGACTGCTTCTCTATGGGTTGGAGGTACTAATGTTGCCCGTGCTTTTTTTTTTTTCTTTTTCTTTTTACTTCATTTTTGCTGTCTTTATGTTTTTTGTATTTGTTCCAACGTTTTTGTCTCTGCAGATTTCTCACTGCATGTGATGAAATTCAGGGCTGCTCTCACCAGGGAGTCGCGCGTAGCCACTCAAGTGAAGAGCATACCCCTTTTTTTAAATTTCATTTGGCCTGCAGGCAATATGTATTGGTTTCCCTATAAGGTGGGCTATTTTTTCTACCAGAATTTTGCTGGGTCTAACCCCCTTGTTGCCCGTTGGGTTTTCTTTTACGTGCGCTATATATTTGTGATGTGTAATACATCGGGACCTCGGTTTTTAGTCTCTATCCACGACAAGAATATGACTAGCCGCACCGTCCTCAATCGGGGTATAATGGATGGGGGATAATGGGTTTGGGGCCCTAAATCGGGGTAAACGTACACTCCGCTCACGAGACCACAAGTTGTGTTTTGGCAGGGATTGGATAGGCAGGCGCGTTATTCTTCCTTGGACCTGACGATTCAACTATGTGTAGTTTTTTACCGCGATAGTGTACTTTGTTCCTGAGATTACGTTTGGCAAGCGATATACTCTTCTTGCTACTCGTGGGCTTTGTTGGCTTGCGTTATTATAGGCTAATGTGGCACGCAACTCTCCTCAACTTAGACCTTTCAATTGTACTCATCCTAAAAAGACAAGACCCAGTACCACGCTGTGGTTCTTGTGGACCAGGGGTGGAATTCATAATAGTTTCAACTTCATCTTCAACCTATCCCGTAGTTGGGGAAACTAAATGTAAATTTTTAAGCTCGCATTTCTCTATGTCTTGTGGTTCTCAGTTTTCTGTAGTATGTCTATTTGCCTTGGCTTACTGTGATGATTTATGAAACACATTCCTTTTTGGCCTTTCAGGGGTCTGGGATAGACTTGTGTTTAGAAACATTTACACTCGCAATCTGACGGCCCGGGTTCGTAATCCCGTTTTCATTTCAAAGGGCGATTTTGCCCTTGGAGTTAACATTTATGCAGAACTCCACTCTCACCAAAATGTGCCTTTCTGTTAGAGACCAGATACCGATGGGTAACGTTGTGACGAACACACAGAGTAACATTCTTTTGCGCTCACACGTTGAATCCTGTTCCGCTTTTTACTAAGAGTAGGCTTGTATTGCCGGTGCGTGGAACAGATGACCAAATATTTACAAACTGCATACTCATGGTGACTGGATTAAAAAAAAATTATAAATAATAAAGCACACGACGTGCTTATTCCATTATTCTAGAAAATAAAAGAATTTCAAAAAAAAAAAAAAAAAAAAGCATTCATTCCCGTGCTAAGTTCACAAATACCAGATGTAGATAGTTGATAGTCTACTGAAATGTTCTTTTCATGCCCACCTCCAACCAAACGCAGGGAATTACCACTGTCCAACACGTAACTAAGCTGAACTCAAATGCGACGTCGCGGAAGGCCACGGATAGATATGCCTTAACACCTAAAATCCGTTTTCAATGTTTATGACTCCGAAAAGATATAATATGTTAAATACTTAGTAACAATCCACATGCAAAAAGTCTTGCACAGGAAAAATACAACGATTTACAGAAATCCTTGCCTATGAATGGGCGACAGGTTTTGCTGGCGTGGATTTTGGAGGCGTTTACTTTCACGCAACTAATAGACGTAGGATACGTATTCACTAATTTATGTGTTTATATTACATGCAAGGGACAACATAGGAATATAAGGTGAAATGAGAGCAGACCAGATAAAAGTGTTTATTGCAGTTGTTGTGGAGGTATTGGATGTAATGTTGTGTGTTGTTGTGTGTGCGTTAGTGGTGGTTTCTTTGGGGTGTGGACGTGCTGTTGCTGGTCGCTGCGGTGCGCGGTGGCGGCAAGCCTGGGCGACGGAGCGGTTGTGTCTTTGGTGTGTTGTGTGTCGCTCATGATGTGTGTGTTGGTTCTTTCAGTTTAATGTCTGTTCAATATGTGTGTGTAGTGTGTGTGTGCGTGTGTGTGTGTGGCGTGTGTGTGTGTGTGTGTGTCGTGAGGTTTTGGTGAGTGTGTGTTGGTGGGGTATGTATAACATGTGTTGTGTACTTGTAGGCTGTTGCATTCATGGTGTTGCGTGGTGTATTTTGGTATGTATTGTATGTATGTATGTTACTGTATGTGTATATTATGTATATGTATGTATGTATGTTATGTAGGTATGTATGTATGTATGTATGTATGTATGGGTATGTTATATATTTATATATGTTGTGTGTGGGTGAGCGAGTTTGTTGTCCCCATGTGTGTGTGTGTGTGTGTGGGTGTGTGAGGTGTGTGTTAGTGTGTGTTGTGTGTGTGTGCATCCAATATGAATGGATCTCGATCCAAATCCAATTCTTTATCTTCTTGTTTATAATCCCACTCAACATAGAAGCCATATCGGGGCTGTCACCTTGGTTAAACTGTTAAATCTCAAGTCGATGATTTAACCGTTCCTCAGCTTCTAGCGCTCAATGGCTTCTAACCATATGGTGATTTTCTGAGGCTGTTTTGCCCTACACGGAAGGCAGCCGGACATTCCGGACTTTAGAGGTTTTTCACCGCAACCCCACATAACCCTGGGACATGATATTACGGTACCTTCATGTGCATTTTGATTGATTCCACTTCTCCATGTGCACACACCACACTCCATCACACACACACACACACACATCACTCACCTCAACACACACACACAACTACACAGGGAATTTTCTAAGGCTCTGGCCCAGAATACACTTGAACGTTGACAATTGAGTTCGTGTGCGCTGTGAAGTTGATCCTTGGGAGGAGGATTGTATATTAAAAAATTATATTAACACACACACACACACACACGCACGCTATCGCACGCACTCACTACAACCACCTACCCACACACACACACCACCCTTACATTCGCTATCAGACCCGCCGAGAAGATTCGAACCCACGACTTCATGAACTCATTAGATTGGAAGTCAGAATCTGGTCTCTTGACACTCGGCTATAGCTGGTCATGGTCAGAATTATTTATGGATGGAGAATGAATGTAGAAAGATGTTGGCAGGCGACGGTTTAACGCTCACATGCCCTAACACAGGATAGAATACCGTGAAGAAAGTACCGGTAGCATATAAGATGCGGCCGTTTTTGCACCACGAAGGTATGCTCTTCGGGGTTAATGTTGGCATGGGGTGATGACCTTTGGCTCTCCATATTCCGTTTTTAATTATTTGCATCTTCTGCTTTTCTATGTTTATTATTGCGCACTACATGTACGGGAATTTAGGTTCCAGCTGGTACATACACTTCTAGTTGACCTGGTGCTTGTTTAAAGGTGCCAGTTCTTATATATTTCTATAGCTGACATGTTGATATAAAAATAATTTTGCAGTGAAAGCAAATTAACTACTGAATTGGCTGGTTAGTGCTTGAAGTTTTCGGTTCGGTAACTTGTAAGGGCCTACATGGGGGAAATACGAAAAAAATCTTGCCTTTCCAAGGGATTTAGTGAATGGTTATTTTTTTTTAGTTGGACACGTGTGTTGGTCCTGTGGGACCACAATGTTTATTATATATTTCTGAATTCCTTCGTGCTTATCTTAATCAAGGCCATTTCCTTGACTTGGTCTGTTTTATTTGATCGCAGTATGACCTCAAAGCTGATCTGCATTAACGACATTTGATGATAAGGGAATTGGAGCATTTGCTTTGAATAGTTTCACGAAGTGGTATCTTGGAACGAGTGGATCATCGGCCAAGCTTAGTCCCTTTGTTAAGTTTCCAGTCCAATCAAATCTTGTTGTTTCGGCACTTATAGCACACGCCGAGGTCGGGCCTTTTCGAGGCTGTCATATTGTAATTTATATTTTTTTATTCTCTAGGTGAGTTTGACTACTCCGTTCTTGGTGGACATTGCTAGGGTATGGACTTTGTTTGTTTAGCTGTCCACTAAAAAAAGTATGGATGGGTTTTTTTGTACTTTGAGTACGACTCGACAAGCATTCCTTTGCTCTACGTATTCCTTCTGTTTTTTAAAAAAACTCCATATTATATGACTTGAAGGCGAGCAGAGTCAGATCCATTACACTTGTTCTCCCGTAGGGAGGGGAAATCTAGTGATTCCCGCTAAATGGGACTACATCAGTGGAAAACTGAACCCATATGCCTTTTTTACAGTCTGATTTAAGGGTTTTTTCTTCTCCGTATAACCACTAGGCCTGGCATCGCCCCCACCCACACGCCCCACCCACCCCCAACCCTACACCTACAGAAAAATCCTCAACTGTCTCCATCGTGCTTCATCGTGCGGCCAAGTAGGAGCTCCATAGTATATGCTTTCTGGGCTCTCTCGTTTCTCTGTCTATACCTATCTCTATGCACCGTATGTTCTAATATTAAAAATATATTGTAGCTCAAGACCACTTATCTAACCGATTGTTGGTGAGGTCTGTCCCAGAAAATTATATATTTTCTTTTTATGTTCATTGTTTGACTAGGGTATGGGGACTCTTATTCCTCACCTGATAGACCTATTCACCCCTGCTCTGTTTCCTATGCAATAGTATTTGACTACTTTCACTTTGAATATATACATTGTTATGCTTCTCTTATTATTTATACAGCATTACAGGTCAATCAAAGTGGGTTTACTTGCCAAATATGATTTTATGTTTAAGTATGAAGTCTTATCTATGTTCTGGACGCAAATAATAGATGATGAAGGGTTCGTTTTTGTTGTTGTTTGTTTTTGTGTTTTTTATATTTTTATTTATATTATATTTATATTTATATTTATATATATATATATATATATTATATATTTATTATATATATTTCCTTCAAGAACTGTCGTACACCAGGTATGTCTGTGTGCTTCTGTTTGTGATTACCATCATGATTACATTAATACATCTGGAAAGTAAGACATTACACTACACTTACAACACCACACGTGTACAACACACGCACGCGCGCCGCTGCACACACACATCATCAATTTATCATGACAATCTCACAGTTTTAATTTTTAATATTTTTTATTCAACAAAAGCAATTCAATATTGTTTATAGCCCCATCCACAAATCCAATCCAAAAATATCTTGCTGTTTATTGCCTGCCAATCACAGACGGGTCTATTAGGACTGTCACAGGTATAGTTTTAAATTTCAGATTCTAAAACTGTGAATCTATATACAGACTTTTTCAGTCAGAAATTAGTTCTACTTAACAACAGCAAATAAATTCACCATTCCGAATTGTTCTTGACTAAGTAATAGTCTATAGCTAATAAATTATTAACAATTATCAATCTTGTAGGTCCTACCTTTTTTTTTAGGGTATAGAAAATTTTGAGACAAATAATCCTGATTTAAACCAACGTTCAAATGATCATCATCTTTCATATGTCCAGCCGAAAGGATTGAAAGGGAGATGGCTTGCTGCGGTATATCAATGCTGCTTAGAATTTGGCAGCTGTTCAGGAAACTTGGCGAATCCCCCAGTGTCTGTTCACTGTCTATATGGATGAAGGAACTGGTTTTTGAGGATGACATGTAATGATATGAACTAAATTTTATTTGACAAAAGCCTACAAGTACCCAATCTGTCAAAGGGGGGGCTAATTTATAATCGTCATGTTAATAAATGGATGGAAGAGGAATGAAAGACATGAGAATAACATTCTCAAAATCAAGACATATGTCAACGAATTTTTTCAGTATATTACTTACAGAATGCTGTTTGGTTCATTTCTGCTTGCACGTTTTTTTATAGAGCCTGTGTTTCAGTTACATTATATTGCTAAAGATTATAATATTCCTCGGATTTGTTATCTAAAAGTTATACTATTTTTGTACATGACTAGTGGGTCCATGGTTGGTTGGGTTTTGCTATAATAAGTTAACGTTGGCGAATTTCTGTAAGTGTATGTTCGACCACGTTATCTTAATATAAGTGCTATTCGTCTTCTTCTACTCCACTTGCTGGACATGGATTGATGTTCTTGGTTCTCCTCTGTTTTATACCACTGTCTACAGTTCAACAGACCACATAATCTTAGCCGAATTTTCAGTAAATTGCTTTGAGCCTTTTTATTTTGTAACGATATTCCAAATAATGTTGTGGTCTATTCCATGGTATTTTTCTCTCGACATTAACTTTTCGAGCAGTTTTTTGATGGCAAACTATGAAAAATAAGTATTGCTTTCAATTTCTCTAAAAACTTTTCTTCATAACCCTCCCCCTGGCATAGCTCAATTCAACCATTTTATGGTCAAAAAGAACTTTTACTGTAGATGCCAGTTTACTTTACCATTTATTGTGCTGTTATAGTAACATCACCGTATTTTATGCTGGTCTGTTTACTCTGGACCTTAGGCTAGCTTGATAAGTTTTAACCTAGTATTTAAGGCATTCTATTGGTTCTAATGTTCAATGGATATCATACCGTTTTCGCCATATATTTATATTGGGTATAAGGCTTGGAAATTGTCCATCTGCTATTTGTACTTCTTATTCACCCCTTGATCATCGTGTGAACCCAGGATGTAGATTTTAAGTTCTTTGTGATGCCACGCCATTTCTGCACGAGTGGCACGCAAAAAAAATGGCGCAAACTGGACAGGAAAGATATAAATAGGGAACTTATCTTTATTTATTTTTGTGATTGTGCGATTGGGGTCACGTAAAACTTTTTTTACCGTTTGGTCCCAGTGGTATGCAGTAGCATTCGGTACTGTAAACTAAGGTTGTGTGTAAACTTATCCTATTTGAACATGACGAAAAAAAGATCTATTTTAACAAGATCTAAAGTAAGATTCCTCTGCCATTGGAGCATGGTCATGTGACAGTGGTTTTTGGTTGTTTTATTTTGTTCAATATTGTACCACCAGAGGGATGTATGATATTGTACCAGTTTGGTTACAAAATGCCCACCTCCTGGTGACAATATTGCTTCTTTCTTTGTGATGATCTACACATGTGCTAATTCAGCATATGGATCTACACTGCAAGCTACAAATATTCAAAGTCCTTTATTCAATTCATCCTGTTAATTTAATTGTTCATTCATTTACTATTTAGTCGTTGTTAATTCTTGTCTTCATATTATTTCTCCATTCAATTAGTTTTATTGTTTGGCTTAATTATATGATCTTTCTCGGTTTTTCTTTTTTGTTTTGTTTGTTTTCTTTATAAAATTTTTTACCACTTTCTGTCGCAGCGTTTTCCCTTTTGTGCTCCCCTGGGGGGGAGTGCCTCCGCCACAAGTTGCGCCCCTACCTTTTTTTTTTTTGTTTTTCCTGCCTGCAATGTAATGGTTTCCCTATCGGGGATTTGGCTTTTTTCCACAGAATTTTGCCAGGGAATCCCTTTTGTTCCCATGGGTTTCTTTTAGTGGGCTAAATTAATATGTAACACAGGGGGCCTCATTTATCCTCTCATCTGAAAGGAACTAGCGCCCAGACCACAATCATGGTCAAATGCATGGGGGAAAGTTTTGGGCGAGCCCTTTTGCTTATCTTCCTTCCAGGGGCTCCCTTTTTCTTTAATATTTTGGTTCTCTTGCCAGGGTGACATTTGCCCCAAAAAATGGGTAGGACTGCACTGATTAAGAAAAAGATCAGTTAAAGGGGTTCATTGATTAGTAAAGCTGCATGGGGTTTCCCGGGGTTGTTTCTTGCTTTTTTTTCTCGGGGGTTTTATATGGAAAATGGACGCAGGAGGACATGGATAAACCCCTTTGCGGCCACTTCAGAGGGGGAAAGGGGGGTTAAGAGCCCCTGCCAGAAATTTGGCGTTCCCAAGCCAACTTTGAAGGGACATCGGCTGTGCAAAAAAAAAAATTTTGCCATTGGTATCATAAATTTCATTTGGCGGGAGAATGTACATTAACCAGAGCCATGAAGGAGAGGCCCTTTTTGAAACAGCTTTTGTTTTTTACAAGCAATTCTCTTTGGTGTTAACCAGGAAGGATGGCATGGAATATGGCGTTTTAAAACTGGCTGAGGCAGAAGGTTTTTCCCTCACTGTCCAATGCAGAGAAACAAGCAGCGGGGAAAAGTGTGGTTTAGCAGCTTCATGAAAAAAAACCCTGAGTTGAGTCTACAATCTGCTGAGCCACCTCAGTGTTGAGATTGACGGCTTTCAATATGGAAAGCGGTAAAAAATATTTTACGATCATTTGGGAAGCCCATAAAAGGATAAACATCCAACAACTAGACGGAAACAAGGATCTACAATGTTGATGGAAGCTGGCCTCTCAACAGTCCAAAAAAACCTCCAAAACTTACTTGTGGTCAAAACGAATCCGCAGGGGTAGGGGCTGTAACAAGTGGTAAACGGGGAAATTTTAATACCACCGTAGTTTGCTGTTGCATTTGCAGCAGGGAGTTTTTTTACCACCAATGACATTTTAAAAAAAAAAAGGAAAAGAATGCTCGAAACTCTGAATGAGGGGGCTCCCAGGAAAGCCATTATTGTATGAAACCCTCTGGATGGATGGACCAATTCGATGTTTTTTTTCCTGGATGCTTTATTTCATAAGAAAGGTCAAAAAACCTTTCAAAAAGGGGGAGCCTGTCCTGTTGTGACTGATGGACATTATTCCCACACAGGAAAATGTTGAGGCCACTGAGTAGCCCGTGACAAACCGAAATGATTATGGTTTCTTTTTGCCAAACCCCACACAACCCACGGCTACAATCTTGATGTTTTCCTTTTACAAGCCCCTAAAAAACATACCCCCAGTCCCGGCAGCCCACAGGTGGATGAGGGGAAAAAAATTTTTTTGTCTTTTTTATCTAGGTCTTAGATTTTGTTCTTCTTTCAGATAGGGGAAAACTCAGATTTTTTTTTTCAAGTTCTGGTTTCCCAATAAATCGGGTGACTTTTTTGAATGGTTCTTCTGTTTATTTTCTGTGGTATGTTTGTTGTTTTTTTGGCCCGGTTCAATATTTAATCCTCAAGGGTGGTACGATTTCGCAAGTTTTTGGCTGCCCTTTTTGTACCACTTTTGTGGAATTTTAAAAATTTTTTTCCCTAACTAAATGCAGCATTTTTTTTTTTTCAGATTTAATATCTTTAGTAAATTGCAGCCAAGTGTATGTTTCTAATTTAGTTGACATCAAAAAAAACACCTCATGCGTTTCCCTATGGGGTACAAAAAGACTTTGTTCTTAGGGGGTTCAAATTTCAAAGCCTTTCCTGTGTATTTTGATGCATATGTAACACCCCTCAAAAAGAAAAAAAAAATATTTTTGTGTTTTTGGTTTTTACTAAGCATTAAAACTAGTGACAGTTAGTTCCCTTGTTTTGCAAGTTGGAAAGGAAAATGGGGGGAAAGAAAAAAAGTGCCCAAAAAAGCATGTTTGAAACAAAAAAAGATCCTTAATGCCACCCCATCAAGACCCACTGGATCTTCCACCAAAGGAGACAGCGCAAACGACGGGGGGCAGCAGCAACAGGGACAGTGGCTCCAGTGTGGGCATGAACCAACAGGCTGTGATTGTTAAAACAAGTGCCAGTGGCAGCACTGGCAGGGACACAGAAAAAAAGTGCTGCTTGTGTCTCTGGAACAGTGGACTTCATCCCCAGCAGCTGACAAGGCTCACAAAATTAGATTAGCTTGATGAAATGAACAACAAACTGAATGCTCTCGAAGCGAAATTTTGCAGACTTTGATAGAGCACTGCAATTTCAGAACAACGAAATTGAAGAACTGAAAACGCAGAAACCACACCCTGCGTTCAGAACTGCAGAGCGCACAGCTGGAGGCGAAATTTCGCCATAGATTACACGAGCAGCAGCTGAAAAAGGACTCTGTAAGGATTTCTGGTGTGCTGAGCTGCTAAGGAACTGTGGTTCATCCTGTGCTTGTGTCGAATTTAAATTTCAATGGGGCAGGTAGACCTCGTTGACATGCAGAGCATGAAGGACGGTGCGTTTAAATGGATCCTTCATTAACCAGGAACACCTATCCAAATTTCACATTCTCCGTCCTCTGACGTCGAAATGCGCTGTGGAAGTTGCTAGAGAATGTTTAATGATTTTTCCTGGATTTGGGGGCACCAAAGATTCTCCAATCGGACAAATGGCAGAGAATTTACAGCGAAAATCATCACAGAACTGGCTTCTATGTTCCCCGAGCTTGCCCTCGTGAACAGAAGACCACGTCCCCCTCAGTCACGGGGATCTGTGGAACGGGCAAATGGGGGGGTGAAAGACAAACTCACTGCCTGGATGAGATAACAGTTGCCCCAAACTGGACATCGGGAATGGGTTTGTGCAATGGCAAATGAATGTCTGTGTGAGTGAAGCAACGAAGAGGAGCCATACACACTCATATTTGGCAAAAAAACCTCCTTGGGGCTCTCAACAGAAAATCCCCGTTGAGTTCCTTGAGAAAATTGGCAACGGAATTCTCAAAGAAGAGTTCTTAGAAATAGTTGGTGAAGAGGGTCAGGGGGCACTGGTGAAGAGGGTCAGGGTGAGGTGAGCCAGAGTGTTAGTGAGGTAAATCAGTGTGTCAGTGACATTGTCGAAAGATGATGGGTTTGTGATTGAGCTGAGTCAGGGAGGCACTGGTGAGGAGAGTCAGGGGGGCACTGGTGAGGAGAGTCAGGGGGCACTGGTGAGGAGAGTCAGGGGGGAGGAGGGGCACCATAAGTATGAGTTTGAGTGAGGTGAGGCAGAGTGCTACAGAGCTGAGTCAGAGTGAGTTCGGAGAAGGTCAGAGTGAGGTGAGTCAATATGACAGTGTCGAGGAGGGGCAGAGTGTTGACGAAGGAGAGCCAGGATGCAGTCTCAGACGCCAGTGACATGGCTAGCTGTTTAAGAGCTGAAGCAGCTAAAAACATAAGAAAACAAGCCAAGCACGTGGTTAGTAGATCAGTGGCAAAAATGAGACAATAGAAGTTGGAGACAACGTACTTATACCTGTCTCTGAGTTCGACCGTGGGAGGGGAGATCCTGCTAACTTGATCGGTCTTGTACTTGAAAGGGGGACTCTGGCTTTCGGATGGTTACAAAGGCAGGTATTCTAGCCGGCAGGTTTTCAAGGAATCAAATTGAACTGACCAAATTCAAAGGAATTTCATCCGAAATGATCCCCGACAACAACCATCACAGTCAGATCGGCTGTGAAGGCCCTGTCAATTGGTCATGGACGGGGTACAGGCGATGCAACTGCACTTCAACAGCTGCTTCACAAAAAGGTGTTCTTGTCTAAAGGAAGGATTCCTGTGCAATAGTGCATGCACCCACGACGAGCGTGCAAAAAACTGTTAAGACGAAGAACTAGCTAAAACATAAACTAGCTGATCACATTTAAACTTGAACTTTAATGATAAATCATCTAAAACCCATGGTGTCCATTGAACTCAATAAAATCATTATAAAAATCATTATGCGTCGTTTGGTATTCCTCCATCGCGTCCATGAGAGAACGATTTCCTGCATTGTACTGCAGGATTATGGTTTTCACACGCATTTGTAAGTTCCATGACACTTCAGCGCCACCATTTCAGCGACACCTTTTCAGCGTGGCAAGTTTTCAGCGCCAGACATTTAAGCGCCGTAAATTTGAAATGTTGAAATGTTCCGCGCTGAAGTGTTAAGCGCTGAAATGTACGACACTACTAATTGGTGGCACTGAAATGATGGCAGTGAAAATGACATGTCACTGGGAATTTGTACTTTGCCTATTACATGTAATGAGCAAAAATCGTTTTGCGTATTTCATGAAATCGGCAAGTGATTTGCTGAGTTCATGAAATAAGCAAATTGGTTGCCTATTTCAAGAAATCGGCAAAAGTCTGCCTATTACATGAAATCGGCCAATTACACGATTTTGGCGTAACATATACACACCCCCTGAGACCTCAATATATGCCTCCCGATTCTGTTTTGGAGATATTGAACAAGAAATGACAGATATAAACAGTAGAAATGAATTTTATGTATTGCTAATGGGAGACTTTAATGCTCACACAAATAACAAGAGAGAATTTGTCGAAGAAGAAAACACAGTTTTTAGATTCCTGAACCATGATGTTTTTTGAAGACCAAGACCTGGCTCTTGCAGTCTCATTAGATAGGCATAGGCTTGATATCCTCAAATACAGAATGACAGAAGACACTCATCCTGTCAATAATTTTGGGCATATACTCCTTGACATGTGCAACTCAATCTGTGTATCTTTAATGGTAGATTAGGTGCAGATAGTACATGTGGAAAAATAACAAATGTTAGAGATTAAAGTGTTATTGACTATGTAATTGGTGATACTGAATGAAAGCCTAAAGTCTCTAGTTTTGAAGTATGTGATTTTGACCCCTTATTGTCAGATATCCACTGTCCATTATATACCAGCTTTGTTACGTGTGAAACCCCTCATGCTGAAGTACACCACATTCCTGTAACTTGCCCATTTGATGCTTCTGTACAGGAAACAACACAGCAGAAAATTGTTTGGTGTAAAGAGAAGTTACATGTAAGTGGTGATGGAACCCTTTGTGTTAGTGATGAAGATTTATTGTGGTTGAATAATTTGGCTGACTCAGATTGTAATATCAGTGACATGTATAATGATATGAAGAAAGTCATTGTCATGAATTGAATTCTTGTACTGAATTATGGTAATAAGACACTGCTGTAATCACCAAAATGGCGTCTGTGAGTATGTGAGAATGTCTCTTCTAAATCCTCCAACTATACAGCTATAATTAAGCCATCGCAACCGTTACATGGTGTCAGAAGTGGGAGAAGTGGGGATCTGTGGAGCAGTTCCTCAGAGTATTGCATGATCTAGCTGCGACAAGCAATTTTGGCACTAGAGAAGAAGAGGACATCAGAGACCGACTTGTCATTGGCCTGCTTGACACTGAAGTCTCACAGAAGCTCCAGCTGGAAGCAGACCTGACCCTACAAACAGCAGTCGACACAGCCCGACATTATGAGCTGGTAAAGGCCCAACTGCAAGACCAGCGCAGCAAAGCAGTCGAAGCAGTGAGGGGGCATCCATTCCCACGGCACTCACGCGGACGAGGAGCGCGTGATGTTGGACAAAAGGACAGCCACCACACAAAGAGACATCAACAGTGTGGAAAATGCGGACACCAACATGACCATGACAGATGTTTCAACGGATTGGGGTTGACATCTGTGAGAGCAAGAACACACACTTCCTGGTTGCTGTAGACTACTATTCTAGATATCTCGATATTGCCCACCTTCCTAACATCACATCAAAGACAGTCGTGTCCAAAATGAAGAATTGGTTTTCTCACCACGGCGTTCCAGAAACAGTGATTTCTGACAATGGGACCCAGTTCACAGCATCTGAGTTTAAAGCATTTGCTGCTGACTGGAATTTTCACCACGTCACGACTAGCCCTCACTACCCGCAGGCTAATGGTGCTGCTGAGAAAGCAATACAGACAGCCAAGAAGCTCCTGAAACAAGACGACGTTTTCAGAGCTCTGCTCGCGTACAGATCTACCCCTATTCCTGAGCTGGGATACAGCCCAGCTGAGCTGGCATTCGGAAGAAAACTGCGCACAACTCTACCAGTGCACCCCCACACATTGTCTCCCCGAGTGGTTCCCAGCAGAACACTGCAGAAGAGAGACACTGTCTACAAAAGCCAGCAGAAGATTAACTTTGACCGCTGTCATGGTGTCCAGCCACTATCGTGTGGCATAATGGTTTGTGGATTAAACTCATAAGATCAGGTATTGGTGGCAAAGTTTTTAATGTAATTAGAAATATGTATAAAGGAATTGTCTTTTCAATCCAATCCAATGATGTTGCTTAGAGCCCTGCCGACCACATAGGCCATATCAGGGCTATCACCTCGTCACATTTCAAAACTCGTATTAAAAGTGTGCGACTATGTACAGTTTAAAACGAGGTATAAAACCAACTCAACTGTCCTTGCTTGTATCGACACCCGGTTGACCATAAGGGTCAGCCCAGGATGGCCCCAGCGTCGTGGGAAAACCCACATCGATCACACTTAAAACGAGATGAAACCAAAACCAGATTCCTTAAAACAACCTTGTCCTTAGAGACGAACTATACCACTTTCACTCATATCTGATGAAAAAAGCCTGATTCTCTCAGGAAGTTAAAAATGGTGTCCGGTGGAACATCCCGAAAGAGGATCTTTAGGGAGTTCACAGTAAAATGCTTGTGCCTAATATCCTGAACATTCCGACACTCCAGGAGCAGATGCCTGATGGTTACCCGCACGTCACAAGTCATGCACCACAGGGTTCCCTCGCCTTTCAGCAAGTGAACGTGAGCGATGTGAGAATGACCTGTGTGTATCCTGGTGAGCACTGTCGCCTCCCTTCGGTTTTTGATACCCAGAGGGAAAACCTCTTTCAGTTGGGACGGATCCAAAAAAGTTTGTTGTCCGTCTGAGCGTTCCACTCCTCCTGCCAGAGGGAATGCACATACTGCTCGCTCCTAGGTTTCAGATCTGTGAACAGCACTGTGGACCCGGAAACCTCCTGCTCCGGGGCACACCTGTCGGTCAAACCGTTTCGTTGCCTCGAATGCCCAAGTGCCCCGGGACCCACACCAAAACCACATCACACCCGTTGTGTCTCAAGGAAGTATACAGTTCATAAAACTCCTGAAGCTTAGGGTGGTTTACGTTCCTGCAAGCGATAGCCTCCAGAGCAGAGAGTGAGTCCATACAGACCAAGAAGTCTTTCCTTCCCGATCATCGGATCAGTTGCAGGGACAAGACCAGAGCGCTCAGTTTGGCCGAGTACACCGAGGCATCCGAAGACAGGTTCTCCGAAAGCACCGACTCCTTGATGGTGGGACAATAGGCGGCGCAGGCCACCCCTCCTCTAACTTGGATCCATCTGTGAAAACCCTGGTGTAGGATGGATACGACGTACAAAGCTCTCGGAAGAAGACCCCGTACACCGTGGAGCTGGTGACGTCTTTCCTATGAGCGGCCAGATCGAAACAAACCACCGGGGTCTCCATCATCCACATCGGCGTCTCTGGGTACTTGGGCAGGTCACAGATAACCCCCAGATCGATGCCCGCCTCCCTCAGATGGGAAGGATCCGAATGCCCAGAGGCGGGGTGGCAGAAGGCGATTTCTCAAACTTGGCCTGAAACCGGGGGTTCATAACACAATCGTAAGCCGGGTTGTTGTACTCTGAATAAAGTTTCATGTAAAAGTTCAGAGTCAGTTTCAGACGGTGGTTTTTTAGTGAAGGCTCTCCCACCTCCGCAAAGTTTTGAAGGAATTTTTTTTTAATTCCAAGGGTAAGAGAAGCCAAAGTTTTGTGAAAGAATTCAGAAAATTTTAAGTCCAGTTTCCTCATTCCAAATAAGATCATGGACAGTCAAGGTGAAGGGCCAGAGGTGAGCAACTTGGTGGAGATGAGCAGAGGGAGCTTGACAATCCACTACTGGCACGGGTGGCTGTCCTGGAAGACGAAAACCGGAGGCTACAAGAACAGCTGGAGCAAGTCCTGGAATCACAGGAAAATTCCGCCCGCCTTCAGCACGGGCCTATCCATGTGAGTGTTGCAGCACCAGCCCCTCTGCCACATCTGGGAATATTCTACGGCACCAACCCCACCGGAAGTCAGAAAGTTGACTTCCCAGAGTGGAAGAAACGTGTTAACGTCCTGACCAGGGAAGTCACCTCCCAGCCAACGCCCTGGCCAGAGTTCGAGGCAGTCTGCAGGATTTGGCGTGGGAACATGTCAAACGCTGCAGGTCAATGACAGAAATCGTCGCCACACTGTTGAGTATCTATGGCAGTGTGGAGGCACCTGTGGAGTCACTGACAAAATTTCTGGGACAGAGGATGTCAAAAAAGGAAACACCATCATCCTTCCTCACCAGCCTCTGGTCCCAGTTCAACAAAATCAACGAAGAAGAACACTACACCTCGGGTGAGTGTGCCAAGAAAGTGTATTTCGTCTTCAAGGACAATCTGAGGCATCAGCACCCATTGCTGACCTCAGATCTGAGAAACGAGTTTGGCCGTCCGGGCTGCGCCTCTCCTAATTTAACTGCTGTGATGAAGTCGGTGCGGCAGTTAGAGGGTCAGCTACCATCAACTACCAGAGACGCTGCGAGTCACCCACACCAGGTACACCCCAGTGTGGAAATTGTCTACAAGAAATTGGCTGTGCTGGTGGAAAGACAGCTGAAGGGGGATCACCATAACAGGGACTCCCCAAAGCACACCAAGGGCCCCTGCTATAGGTGCGGGAAGTCAGGTCATTTTGCCATGGAGTGTAGATCCAGATCAACAGCCCTGACCCAGACTCCGCAGATGCCAGCAACCACCTCAAAACCAGTGGAAAGGGGAGGACGACCTTTAACCTTCAAACAGTCACCGGCAGCGGGCAACAAGTGACAACTCCTCCTGAAGCCTGACAACAGATCACCACCAATGTTATAGACAGTAGGGGTCCAACCATCCATAGTGTTAAGCTCCGAAGTCCTGCCCGTATTACACCAATCCAATCCAATGATGTTGCTTAGAGCCCCGCCGACCACATAGGCCATATCAGGGATATCACCTCGTCACATTTTAAAGCTCGTATTAAAAGTGTAAGTGTGCGACTGTATACAGGGTAAAATGAGGTATAAAACCAACTCAACTGTCCTTGCCTGTAAGTGTATCGACGTCCCGGTCGACCATAAGGGTCAGCCCAGGACGGCCACTGCGTCGTGGGAAAACCCACATCGATCACACTTAAAACGAGATAAAACCAAAACCGGGTTCCTTAAAACGACCTCGTCCTTAGAGAACAACCATACCACTTTCGCTCATATCAGATGGGAAAGGCCCGATTCTCTCAGGAAGTTAAAAATGGTGTCCAGTGGAACATCCTGAAAGAGGATCTTTAGGGAGTCCGCGGTAAAATGCTTGTGCCTAATATCCTGAACATCCTGACACTCCAGGAGCAGATGCCTGACGGTCACCCGCACGTCGCTAGTCACACACAACGGGGTTCCCTCGCCTTTCAGCAAGTGAACGTGAGTGATGTGAGAATGACCCCTGTGTATCCTGGTGAGCACTGTCGCCTCCCTTCGGTTTTTCACACCCAGAGGGAAAACCTCTTTCAGGTTGGGATGGATTTGAAAAAGTTTGTTGTCTGTCTGAGCGTTCCATTCCTCCTGCCAGAGGGAATGCACGTATTGCTCGCTCCTAGGTTTCAGATCCGTGAACAGCACTGTGGACCCAGAAACCTCCTGCTCCTTGGCACACCTGGCGAGTCGGTCAACCATTTCATTCAGAGGCAAAGAGAGGGATAAAATAGAGGAGGTTCCTAGCACAGAACCTCCAGAAGGTGGGGATACTATTTATACTGAAAGGCCCCTGGTATCCCCACGGGTCTTGGCCAGAAACCTCTCATGTCTCTCTCATGTCATGCAAAAATAAGAAACACTATTTTAAACAGAAAGAGAAAGCAAACATGTGATACATCTAGTCCTGTGAAAACAAGGAAACTTGCAACTGAATCTAGCTGCACAGCAGATAAGACAGGAAAAGAAGTCACATTTTTCTTCTGCAATAGATCATCTGACATAGCTGAACTACATCGAGCACTTACTTTATCTCTGGATGTGAAAGTTCGTGCTCATGCTTGACAATTTAATATGGAGAGTTGCTTAAGAAAGTCCCTGTGAAAGACCTGGTGGCAAATGATTGTCACTATCACAATAAATGTCTATAGATCTGCATTCTACAGAAATGTCGCAGCAAACCAGACACCAGAAGTAAAAGAAACAACAAGCAAATCAACAGCTCATGCAACTGCACTTGCTTCAGACGATTTGCCTACCTTGATGGATTCATTATTACAAGAAGAAAATTTGACATGGAAGGGATTGATCTTTTCAACAGAAGCCATACCCATTCCACCTGCGTCACTTGACTCATTCATGCCACTGGATGTCTTGCAAGAGGATGAGGAAGAGCTTGAACTCCAAGAATGTGAGAGGAATGGAAGGGCAGGATTCCAGTTGAAAGCCCCCAATGAGTTAGACAGGGGGAGGTTGTTCAACGAAATCAAACAAGAGCTTTTGTAAAAAGAGGTGTTAGATGAAAAAGTAAGCCACAGACTCGCAACTTTAATCAATAGTATATTCAACCAGAAACTAGGTGAGAAGGTTCAAAAAAACAAGTTTGAGGCACACAATCGCCTGGAGAATTGCGACAAATTAGTTACTCCTTCAGTAAACAAAGAAGTCTGGGCCAAACTTTCCTTGGAACAAAGAAAAGCTGACCTCAAGCTTGCACACGCGCAACGAGCTATAATCAAGGCTACAACGGCCATCGCTTGCAGCAGACCTGAACGAGGCAGCCCTACTGCCCACCAGTGCAATTCGAAACTGCACGGATGCTATTGTGTTGCAAGGGCACACCATACATGAAATTTCGATGTTCCAACGTCGTGCAATGTGCCCTCCGGTCAATACCCGTCTGTGCGATGAGTCAGTAGAAATAACGGAGAATTTGTTTGGTGACAATCTTGCTGCCTCCCTGAAAAATATCAATGAAATGGGTAGATTAGGCTACAGGGCCATGTCAGGAGGAAGGAAGGAAAATAACCCCAAATTTGGTCGCTTTCAGTACGACGTGTCAAGTTGGCCATGCAGGTATTGTCGCACAGTTTTGCTGCTGGTATTTCTACCATGGTCATCCTGAACGCGCTTCCTGAAGAAGCCAAGGAAACAGCCAGGTTTGTTGAGCACATGGATCAACTCTTTAACGCATTTAATCGTGGAAGCAAAGGCAGTCGCCAGAAGATGCGCCATGCTTTCAGCGAAAAATCTGGCCACAAGGAATTCCTGCAGGAATGTCTCACCTGGCTGTCAAAGGTACAAACCAGGTGTTCATGTTCCCTGCCGTGTTTTTCAGGGTGGAAAATGTCTATAAAAAGCCTACTTCTACTGTGGGAGGATTTACAGGAACTGTACAAGTCACAGCATTTGTTCACATGCAGGATAAACCAGGATTGCATCGAAAATTTGTTTTCGGTGATCCGAGGAAAGGGAGGCCACGGCGATAATCCAAATCCTTGCCGATTTCGACTCCATCCTCTTGAAGAGCCCATCCAGCAATTTGTGTAGATGACGGAGACCACTTTCTCCTGATACTGAACACCTTGCAAGCCAAGCGGCAGTTCAGTACACCACCTGACCCAGAGGTTGACAACCCACCGCTGTTGATGCTGCCTTGATGGGGCTTGTTTTCAACCTGCCCACAGAAGACATCAACATCCAGGAGCAAACTAGCCTCACCTACATTTCCGGTTACATAGCCAGCAAAAGCAGAGGCAAGGTATGTGCAGGATGCCAGGAAATTTTGATTGGTGATCTGGAGGGATCAGGTAGACAGAAACTGCTGACGAGCAAACAGCTGCCTGACCTTGAGGGCGATGGCCTTACTGATCCTGGACCACAGTTAGTTGATGCAGTTGACAGCATGGAAATCATTTTCAAAAAGAGTGAACATGTTTTTCATTTGGTCAGAGTTAGAGGTAGACTTTTCGAGTACTTGCAGACAGGAGCAGCTCTTGTGTGCCCCTCAAGTAGATGCAAAGTCGGAAATTTTGGGTGTCATTGTTTATCAACATTCGTCTACACTTTACACTTAAGGACAATAACAAGCGATTTGCTGCAGTATCAGGCGGAAAAAAAAAGAGAAACGATTAAAATTACAGCACCAGTGATCATTTCTCAGTGCCACTGAATTCAGACTTTACACTTCTTTGAACTAAAACTGAGGGTGTGTGTTTTCCTACACTATTTGCAAGTCAACAATACAAATCTGTGATTGTGACTCATTGAAACCTATATGAATTATTTCTCAGTGCCTTTTTCTTGACAACTTAAAGTGAGCGGAATATTGGCTGATTGTGAATCTTGAACCCGTTGTGTGGTGGAGACTCATTGTCATCAACAAATGTGACGCTGAAGTTGTGTGTGTTTGACTCAATGTACATGTATGTATATTATGTAGGTCTGGGTGCTTCACGACAGCCTTTTGACCCGACAAAAGAACTGCAATTCGCACCTGGTAAGGTCAGTCTCTTGCAAACTTAGACCCCTCGCCCTCTGTGTGTGAGCCTGTGTGTGCTGCTGCTGCTGCTGATGATGATGACTGTCTGCGCACGCATGTACGCGTAATAAGAGCAAGAAAGGCAGAGAATGAAAACATTTTATTTGTGTGTCACAGGTTCTGCCTGATGGAACGCCATTTTTGGCATACGACTCAGGCCCCGGGGCTGACAGGATCCTCATTTTTGCCACACCGGGTGGTCTGCAGCTGCTGTGTCAACAAGGAGACTGGTTTGCTGATGGCACCTTTAAGACTGCCCCTGGGATACTCAGCCAAATCTACACATTCATGTTATTTACTTGGAACAGACAATTCCTGTAGCTTTTGCACTGCTCCCAAGCAAGTCTCGTACCACGTACAACCGTCTTCTCCAAGGTTTGGAGACACTCCGACCAGGACTTGCACCCACAACATTGATGACAGATTTTGAAAGTGCTGCCATCTCGGCATTCAGGGAAGCTTATCAGGGTTTAGAAGTCACCGGCTGTCATTTTCATTTGGCTCAAAACGTGTGGCGCCACATCCAGGGCAGTAGTCTCTCACTTGACTACATACACGACGAAAACTTCGCAAAACTGATGCGCATGCTGCCAGGCTTGGCATACCTTCCTCCCTTGCACGTTGAACAGGCCTTCGAAACTGTGTTCGATCCTGCATCTCTGGTGTATGATGCACGTGGGCAACCAATCTTCGACTACTTTGAGGACACGTATATTGGCAGACCTCGCCGTCGTGGTCCTCCTCATCCGCTGATGTTCTCCATTGACATGTGGAACGTGCAGGACCGCGTCCTAACTGATGCTGCCAAATCCAACAACAGTTGTGAAGGGTGGCATCACGCCTTTCAGAACGTGGTCGGCGCGTGCTACCCCAATCTTTGGAGGCTGATAGAGGCCCTCAAGAAAGAACAGGCACTAGTCCAGGCGGATGTCACATGTCTACTGGGAGGCCAGGCTCCAGCGCCCAAAAGGCGCAAGTACAAAGACTTACAGAAACGGATAAAGACGATCATTACACAATACAATGACGGACGTCGGGGGCTGCTTGAAACAATGGAAGGACTCGCCTTTGCTTTCATGTTCTAGTGTTGACATCTTCAGAGACAAGCTATTCAGTTCCTTAGCAACTGGACATTACGGGTTTTGTGGAAGAACGTGGATGATGCATTCAGGTTTTAATTCAAACAATGGATGTTATATGACATATCAATAAAAATCAAATTTTTAGAAAAATGAACTTAACTGTGTGTGTGTGTGTGTGTGTGTGTGTGTGTGTGTCTGATACACTTTATGGAGAAAGAAAGGTAAAGAATAGATTTTCTCACTCTCTCTTGCTCACTCTCTCTCTCTCTCCCTCCCTCTGTCTTCCTCTAGCACTATAATGTACGGCGCTACAAAGTACGGTGCTAAAATTTCGCCACGCTGAAATGTACGGTCATTCAAGAGATGAGGAAAGAAGAAGACCAAAAGAGACTCCAAAAAGCAGTCCAGCAGAGCCAACAAGGGCAATGGACAACATGGGAGAGTGCGCTCCAAAAAAGTCTCACCTGGAATGACATTTGGCACATGGCCCCTCTCAGGATCAGCTTCATTCTCAGATCCGCATATGACCTGCTACCATCAAATGCAAACCTGGTGAAGTGGGGAAAAGCAGACGATCCTGCATGCCCCCTCTGCCGTGAAAAACAAACAGTGGAACATGTCCTCAGCTCATGCAAGGTAGCCTTAGCCCGAGGGAGGTACACATGGAGGCACAACCAGGTGCTGAAAGAGATTGTAGAAGCAGTCTGGTTCAGTACCTGCTCCACAATTGGCAACATCAGGACACAAAAAGCTCCCGCAACCTTCTTCACGGCAGGAGGAAAAAACTCATGGCCACGAACATCAGTGCCATTCAGAACCTGCAAGCAGAGTCTGTTGGATGGAGCAGACGACTGGGTGTGCACTGCAGACCTCCCAGAATGGAATAATCACCCTGAGATCATCAGCAAGAGTGGTATGAGACCTGACATAGTAGTCAACTCCCACTCAACCAAGCAGCTGATCATGATAGAGCTGACTGTTCCATATGAGAACAGGATGGAGGCATCTCACGCCTACAAGACTGAAAATATATGCAGATCTGGCCAACAGCCTGAAGAAAGAAGGCTATCAGGTCAAAGTCCTTGCTGCAGAAGTCGGAGCCAGGGGGTTTGTTGGAGAATCGGCTTACAACCTCATTAAACAGCTCTTGATTGCAGGGAAGGAAAAAACCAGAGCCCTGAAGGCCATGACAGAAGCAGCCGAGAGATGTTCAAGCTGGATCTGGTCAAGGAGGAACAAAAGTGAACTGCATAAGACCTAGATGACCCCATAATACCATAGGTGGCTAATCCCCCCCAAAAAAAGTGTGCATATCCAGAGATCATGGATTCAAATCCGGGTCAGAACTCATCACATACATAAAGGGGCAGCAGAGAGACATCCAGAGTCATGAACTGGATGTGGGCCGGCCTCCCTAGAGTGTAAGGAAGATTAAAGGCCCGAAACACTTGTTTGAAGGGGGCTTCTCCTCTGAGGACTCTCTGCTGCCATGCTCTACGCGAGTTTCTTACCACTACGGTGCTGAAAAGTCCCAGCGCTGAAGTGTACGGCGCTGAAGTATCCTCGCGCTGAAGTGTATGGCGCTGAAGTTCTGGTGCTGAAGTGCTGGCGCTGAAGTGACATGGAACCCCTTGATGGATTCATTATTACAAGAAGAAAATTTGACATGGAAGGGATTGATCTTTTCAACAGAAGCCATGCCCATTCCACCTGTGTCACTTGACTCATTCATGCCACTGGATGTCTTGCAAGAGGATGAGGAAGAGCTTGAACTCCAAGAATGCGAGAGGGCTCTTATGGAAGGGCAGGATTCTGGTCGCAAAGCCCCCAATGAGTTAGACAGGGGGAGGTTGTTCAACGAAATCAAACAAGAGCTTTCGTAAAAAGAGGTGCTTGGTGAAAAAGTAAGCCACAGACTCGCAACTTCAATCAATAGTATATTCAACCAGAAACTAGGTGAGAAGGTTCAAAAAAACAAGTTTGAGGCACACAATCGCCTGGAGAATTGCGACAAATTAGTTACTCCTTCAGTAAACAAAGAAGTCTGGGCCAAACTTTCCTTGGAACAAAGAAAAGCTGACCTCAAGCTTGCACACGCACAACGAGCTATAATCAAGGCTACAACGGCCATCGCTCGCAGCAGACCTGAACGAGGCAGCCCTACTGCCCACCAGTGCAATTCGAAACTGCACCTATGCTATTGTGTTGCTAGGGCACACCATACATGAAATTTCGATGTTCCAACGTCGTGCATTGTGCCCTCCGGTCAATACCCGTCTGTGCGATGAGTCAGTAGAAATAACGGAGAATTTGTTTGGTGACAATCTTGCTGCCTCCCTGAAAAATATCAATGAAATAGACAGATTAGGCTACAGGGCCATGTCAGGAGGAAGGAAGGAAAATAACCCCAAATTTGGTCGCTTTCAGTACGACGTGTCAAGTTGGCCATGCAGGTATTGTCGCACAGTTTTGCTGCTGGTATTTCTACCATGGTCATCCTGAACGCGCTTCCTGAAGAAGCCGAGGAAACAGCCAGGTTTGTTGAGCACATGGATCAACTCTTTAACGCATTTAATCGTGGAAGCAAAGGCAGTCGCCAGAAGATGCGCCATGCTTTCAGCGAAAAATCTGGCCACAAGGAATTCCTGCAGGAATGTCTCACCTGGCTGTCAAAGGTACAAACCAGGAGTTCATGTTCCCTGCCGTGTTTTTCAGGGTGGAAAATGTCTATAAAAAGCCTACTTCTACTGTGGGAGGATTTACAGGAACTGTACAAGCCACAGCATTTGTTCACATGCAGGATAAACCAGGATTGCATCGAAAATTTGTTTTCGGTGATCCGAGGAAAGGGAGGCCACGGCGATAATCCAAATCCTTGCCGATTTCGGCTTTTCTTGTGTCCGGTAATGGTCGACTCCATCCTCTTGAAGAGCCCATCCAGCAATTTGTGTAGACGACGGAGACCACTTTCTCCTGATACTGAACACCTTGCAAGCCAAGCGGCAGTTCAGTACACCACCTGACCCAGAGGTTGACAACCTACCTGCCGCTGTTGATGCTGCCTTGATGGGGCTTGTTTTCAACCTGCCCACAGAAGACATCAACATCCAGGAGCAAACTAGCCTCACCTACATTTCCGGTTACATAGCCAGCAAAAGCAGAGGCAAGGTATGTGCAGGATGCCAGGAAATTTTGATTGGTGATCTGGAGGGATCAGGTAGACAGAAACTGCTGACGAGCAAACAGCTGCCTGACCTTGAGGGCGATGGCCTAACTGATCCTGGACCGCAGTTAGTTGATGCAGTTGACAGCATGGAAATCGTTTTCAAAAAGAGTGAACATGTTTTTCGTTTGGTCAGAGTTTGAGGTAGACTTTTCGAGTACTTGCAGACAGGAGCAGCTCTTGTGTGCCCCTCAAGTAGATGCAAAGTCGGAAATTTTGTGGTGTCATTGTTTATCAACATTCGTCTACACTTTACACTTAACACATTTCCTACCAGAAACGAGACAGTCTCGTTTTCGATGGGTACTTTCGTTTCGGCACTTCTCTCGTGAGAGTTATTATTCCTACAGGCCTATAGATGGCGCTACTGTCAAAGGAACTAACTCTAGTAGGCCTGTAGGCTATTCAAACGTCGGTAGAACGTTGTAGGACCGCCAAACAAGATGTCGAAGTGACGAGCAATGCCAGCGAAGTTTCGCGACTACGAACTGTTTTTGGACTCTGACAGTGATTCCGATGCTGCTGCTGAAGAAAGCGCTGACGAGTTTCATCCAAGTGATGAAGATGAAACTTCGATTGTAAATGAACAGGAGATCGAAGAAGGAGCTGAAGAGTTAGTTGCCGAACTACAACCATCAACCTCGACTGCAACCGGTCGAAGTTTTTGAGGAGGAAGGAGGGGGGGTGCACCTCAAATTTCGTCAACAACCAGAAGAGGGGGTGCACGCCGGCAAGAGAGGCACCAGACCGATGTTTTGTGGACAGAAGAGGGCACTGACGACCAGCCACATATCCCAAGGTTTACAGGTAAGTCTTGCATTGTTTTTGTTTTGTTTTTTGCTGCTCTGGTGTTGTGCAAGTGCATGCATATGAAAGAGTGTGTGAGGTGGGCGTGGCATTTGAAAATTTTTTTTTTCTCTACATGAACTGGTGTCAACAATTATGCTTTTCACACCTTTTTCTTTTATTATTATTTCAGCAGGGATTTTATTAGTTTGTACTGGAGTGCAGATGCAAATGAGTAGCTTCATAGAGGGGATTTTTTATCTTTTTATTCCAAGTTCAAGTGCACAATTATAAAAACAAAACATAGATATGTTGAAACACACACACACACACACACATGTACACACACTCACACACACGCTGATGATGACACAAACAGCAGTGTGGTGGTTTTGTGTGACAACACGCTCTTGACACACCACAACCAAACCCGAGCAGGAAACCTGTGTGTGAAGCTTGGCAGTTTGGCTGATGCTGTCCTTCAACATGGCTGTGAATAAGGTAGGATCACTTTTTCAATCTTTAGAGACACAACCCCTGTTTTTAGCTTGGCATCCCTAAATTATCTGTATACCTCTGGGCTCTCACTGGTTTAAAAGAAAAGAGTATGTTCAT
>JASPKP010008512.1:0-11475 GCA_030674155.1 Stramonita haemastoma | reverse complement strand
GGAGAGGGAGAGAGGTGGGGGGGAGGGCCGGGGGGATGAGAGGGGGGGGGGGGGGAAAAGGAGGGAGGGGAAAAGAGGAGAGGAGGAGGGAAAGAAACGGCAACCAGGCAGCAGCAGGAAAGAGAGAACAGAGAGATAAAGGAAAGCACTTGTCCAGGACAGACACAGAATGGGGTAGGCGGGGGCCCAAAAACGAACAAAACACACAGACAGAGGGGAGAGAGTGTTTGGGGGTGATGGGGGTGTGTGTGTTGTTGTTGTGTGTGTGGGAGGAGAGGGAGTGGTGGAGAGGGAGGAGAGGGGGGGAGGGGAGGGGGAAGGTGGGGGTGGGGAGGGAGTAGAGGGTTGGGGTTAAAGGGAGGTGGGGGCCAAACGGGGGGGGGGGTAAAGTTTTATTCCCGTGGTGGGTTGTGTGATTTTGTCATATTAAAAATTTTGAAATGAAACAAAAAAGGGAAAAAAAAAAGAAACAAAGAAAAAAAAAAACGGGGGGAAGGGAAAAGGGGGGTGGGGGGAAAGAGGGAAAGGGAGGGAAGAAAGGGTTTTTTTGGGAAAGGGGGAAGATAAAGTCAAAGGTTTGAGAGAGAATTTTTTGGGAGGGGGGAAATAAATTAAATTTTAAATTAAATAAATTTAAAAAGGATTGTTTTGATTGATTGTTTGATTAAATAAAACCCAGGGGGGGGGGAAAAAGAGAAAAAGGGGGGAAAAGAAGGGGAAAAAAAAGAAGAGGAGAGGGGGAAAGGAGGGGGAAAGGAAAAATTGACAAATCAAATTTTGAGAGAAAACAACACAGATGGTAAAAAGGCCCCACAGACGAAATAGGGGAGGATCTGGGCAGGGGAGAAGAGAGAGGAGGAAAAAAACTGGGAGAGGAGAGGGAGGGAGTGGGGAGAGAGCGAGAAGGGGGGAGGGGAGGAGGGGGAGGGGGGAGGGGAAGGAGGGAGGGGAAGGAGGAGGAGGGGGGGAAAAGGGAGAGGGAGGGGAGGGGGGGTGGGGGAGGAAAAAAAATTTGGAGGGAGGGGGGGGAGGAAGAGAGGGGGGGGGGGTGGGAGGAGGGAGGTGAAATAAGAAAGGAAAAAGGGTTTTCCCAAATAAAATAATAAAAATACAAAAACAAAAAAAATAAAAAAGCAAAACCCAAAGAAACAAAAAAAAAAAAAAAAAAAAAAAAAAACTTTAAAAAAAAAAAAAAAAAAGGAAAGGAGAAGGGGGGGTTGGGGGGGGGGAAAGGGGGAGAGAGGGAGGAAAGGGGGAGAAAAAGACAGAGAGAAGGGTGGGAGGGGGAAAATGAAATTTTAAATAATTTAAAAATTTAAGGGAGAAAAAAAAAAAAAAAAACAAAAAAGAAAGAAAAAAAAAAAAAAGGGAAAAATAAAAAACAAAAGGGGGGAAAACGGCCCCCAACGGAAAAAAAAATTAAAAAAAAAGTTTTTAAGGGGGGGGGGGAAAAGGGGGGGGGAAAAAGAAAAGAGGAAGAGGGTTTGGGGGAGGAAAGAGGGGAAATTTGGGAAGGAGGGAAAGGAAGGGGAGGAGACCGGGGGAGGGGGAGGGTTGTGAGGGTTTTGAAGGGGAAAAGGGGGAGTGAGGTGATGGGGTTCGTTGGGGGGGGGAGGGTGGGGGATGGGGGGGGGGGGGGAGGATGGAGGGGGAAGGGGGGGGTAAAAAGGGGGGAGTTGGGAAAGGAAAAAAAAAAAAATGTTAGTGGGGGTTTGGAAAAGGGGGACGGGGGGAAGGTAAAAGTTAAAAAAAAGGGGGGAGAATTGGGAAGCCAATAAAAAAATCCAAAAAACAAAAAAAAAAAAAAAAAAAAAAAAAAAAAAAAAAAAAAAAAAAAACAAATAAAGAAATAAGGGGTTTAAAAGCTAAAATTTGATTTTTAAACCGGGGGGGAAAAAAGAGGGGAAGGGGGGGGGGTGTTTGGAGAGATGGAGAGGAAGGAGAAATGGAGGGGAAAGGAAAAAAGGGGGAGAGAGGGGGGAAGGGGAAAGGGGGAGGGGGGGGGGAAGAGGGAGGGGGGGGGGAAAAGGGGGGGAGAGGGGGGAGGGGGGGGGGGGGGGGGAAAGAAATAGAAAGGAAAAGGGGAAAGGGTGGGGGAGGGGTGGAAAAAGGGGAGGGGGGGGGAAAAGAAGAGGAGGGGTGGGTGGGGAGGGTGGGGGGGGGGGGGAAAAATTTTGGGTGGGGGGAGAAAAAAAAAGGGGTTTGGGGAAGAAAAAGGGGGGGGGTTTGGAAAGGAAAGGGGGGGTTGGGGGGGGGGGGGAGGGGGGAAAGGGGGGCGGGGGGTGGGGGGTGGTGGTTTGAGGGGGGGGGGGGTTGGGGCTGATTAAGGGGGTGGGGGGGGGGGGGGGGGGGGGGTTTTTGGGGGGGGGGGGGGGGGGGGGGGGGGGATGGGTGGGGGAGGGGGGAGGGAGGGGAGGGGGGGTGGGGGGGAAAAGGGGGGTGGGAAAAGGGGGGGGGAAAAAAGGGGGGTGGAAAAAAAAAAAAGGGGGTTTGGGGGTGGGGGGGGTGGAAAGGAAAAAGGGAGGGGGGGGGGGGGGTTGTGGAGGGGGGAAGGGGGAGAGAGGTAGAATGGGCGGGAAAAAGGGGAGAAAGGAGTAGGGACCTGGGGGGGGGGGGGGGGGGGGTGGGGGGGGGGGTTGGTAGAAATAGAAATAAATCAAATTTTAAAAAAAAAAGGGCAAATAAAGAAGCAAACGAAAGAAAAAAAGAAACGAAAAAATCAATAGTAAAACACATAAACATGAAAACGGATCCATTATTGTTAGGGAAGGGAGATAGAGAGGAGAGAGAGAGGGGGAGAGAGACCAGAAGGGGGGGTTTTTGGGGGAAAGGGGAGCGGGGGGGGGGGGGGGGAGACGGGAGGGGGGGGAGGGGGGGGAAGAGGAGGGGGGAAGGAAGGAGAGAGGGGAAAGGGGAAATGGGGGGGGGGGGGGAGGGTGGGGGTGAGGAGTAAGAGGGGGAAGGGGGGAAAAAGGTTAAAAGATAAAAAAAATAACATTACTTTTTTCTTAATTTCTTAACATACTTTTAACATAACATTCCTACATAATTTTCCTTTACATACTTAACAAAAATAAACTACATAATAAAACAAAAAGCCACGAAAAAGAACCCACACACAAATCAAAAAACAAAAACAAAAACGCAACACGACAACAAAAACTAAACACCCAAAAAACAAAAATAACCAACCCTCCCTCCCATCCACAGCCAACCAATAAACCAATTCAAAAACTAAAAAAACCAAAGCCCCCTCCAACCCAAAGAAACAGTTGTTGTTTTTTATTATCAAGTCTCCGGTACGAATTTTCCGTGCAATTTTTCCCTCACCGCCCTGTCCTATTTTTTTCAAGCTCCAGGTTTTACTGCCCCCATAACACACAGATGTCCTCACCTCTGGCCGCCATCTCTGGTCTTTTTAAATTGTAGACGACCCACCCCCCCCCTACCCTGTTTCCTCCCTCCCCCTCTTTTTTTTGTTTTTGGTTTCCCTTTTCAGCTTAAACAACCAGTGTGACCCTTTCTGTGTTTGATAGTCTTTTTGTTTTTGCTCGCCGCTGCCGGTTGGTCACTCCGCCGTTTTGTTCCTGTTTTGTAGGGTTCTTCCTTAGTTCAAAAATTTGTTTCCTTTTTTCCCTAAAAAAAAATTTTTTTTTTTTAAAAAAAAAGTCAAACCCCAAAAAAAAAAAAAAAAAAAAAAAGAAAAAAAAAAGGGGAAAAAAAACTGAAAAAAAAAAAAAGATAAAATGTATTAATAGATAGCATTGGAATAACACTTCACAAAATTTTAATTGGGAAAAATGGAGGGGGGTTTTGTGGGGAGGGAAACGGGAAATATAGCTACTTTTTCGGAGGGGGGGGGGTAGGGGGGTTAGGATAAAGGGGTTTGGGGTCGGGAAAATTTGTGAAAGCTTGTTCTCGGGGTTAAAAATTTTTGTCGTTGTTGTTGACGTGTTGTTTGGTTTGATGGTTTGGCTGGTTGGTTTGATGGCTAGTTGGTTTTGTTTTTGGTTTTGTTGGCTATTGCTTGCCTGGTTTGTTTGTTGCTTTGGGTGTTTTTCTTGTTTGTGTTTTTGTGAATTTCCTCTCTCCGACAATGGTCTTTGTAAATTTCCTCTCTCTCACAATTTTTTTTGTAAAATCTCCTCTTTTAATTGTCTTTGTGGTTTAAACTTGAAAAATTTAGTTTTTGTAAAATTTCCTCTCTGATAATTTTTTGTGAATTTCTCTCTGAAGTTGTTGCCTTTGTGAAAATTTCCTCTTGAAAATTTCTTTGTGGATTCCCCTCGGGCAATTGCCTTTTGTGAATTTCCTTTCTGACAATTGTCTTCGTGAATTTCTTTTTTGTTTATTGTCGTTGTGAACCCTTTTTGTTTATTGTCGTTGTGACCTTCCTTTTGTGCAGCTCCCTTTATTTTTGGTTTATCTTGATTTTTTTTTTTGTTTGATTGTATTGTAAAACCCCTTTTGGGGGTTTAACGTTTTGGTATTTTTAAATACCATTTTAAACAACTACTGATTTCTTTTTTAGTTTTTTATAAATACCATCTCATAGTTCGTTTTATTTTTTAAATTGTTGTGTGCATCCATGTTTTTTTTTTAATGGGTTTTTTTGTTGTATTCGAAACAAAACAAAACCAACCTTTTTTTTTGCGCTGCAAACAATTCCATTTTCTTTTTGGAAAACTGACCATTATTTTGCCCCCGCAGAAAAGCCTCCTATGACTTTTTAAATTGGATGGTTTTTAGAACCCCCCCCAAAGTTTTCCCCGACTCCGAGGTAAGACTTTCAGAACGTCTGTTTCTTAGCCCCCCCCCTTTTGAATCGTAACCTCATCTCATCTCGCCCCAATTTCTGCCCCCCCCCCCCCCCCCCCTCTCCGGCCCCCCACCCCTTTTTCCCCCGGGCCCCCCCAACCCCCCCCCCCCCCCCCCCCCCCAAACCCCCCAAAACCCCCCCCCCCCCCCCCCCCCCCCCCCCCCCCCCCCCCCCCCCCCCACCACCCCCCCCCCCCACCCCCCCCCCCCCAAACCCCCCCCCCCCCCCCCCCCCCCCCCCTTTTCCCATTTCCCCCTTTCCCAAAACCCTTTTGCCCTTTGGGTTTTCCCCATTCTCTAAAAATTCAAAATTTTGACCCAAATTTAGAGTTTGTTGTCTCCATTTTTCCCCTATTTTCCCTTTGAATGGGGGGGTCTGAGCCCCTAGACGGGAAAAAGCGAGAGATTTCATGTGAAAACGGGTTTTAAAAATTTTGTTAAAGTGGGGAAAATAACAGAAAGCAGAAAACCCTACAGAGGGGGAAAAAAAAAACCCCCACTTTTCCTGGTGAATTTTTCCCCATTTAAATTATGACAATAAGGGCTAAAAAGCGTTAAAAGCCCCCCACTCCCCCTGCACACGTTCCCCCAAACGCATAAACCACAAACCGGGACACACACCCCACAAAACCTAAAGACCCCACGGGGAAAACGGGAAAACAGAAAAAACACACACAAAAACACACCTCACACACAAAAACCCCTCATTTCACACCACACACAAAACCCTCACACCACACACACACACACACCACCACACACACACAAACACACACAAAAAAACACCCACACACTCCCCACACTAAACCAACCTGTTTTTAATTTCACTTTTTTAGGGATAGTTTGTTCCCAAACAAAACCACCCACCCCAAAACACACCCCACCCACACACCACACACATTTCACACACACACACACACTACCCCACACACCCACACACCCCAACCCACAACACCACACACACTCACCCCAAACCACCCACATAAACACAAAAAATATAAAAATCAAAAACGGGTTGGGGGGCAAAAAGGCAGCGTTTAAAAACATAGGGGGAAAGAAAAACCCAAAAAAACAAAACCTAATTTAAAGGGCCCGGAAGGCCAAAAAAAACGCACTGACAAGATTTCGGGATTCACAACGAAATTTTGTACAGGCAAAACAAAAAGGGAAAGATACATCATACATAAAGAAGACGGGAAAAAGGGGGAAAGGTTTAGAAAAAAGAAGGGGGGGAAAGCTGGTGTTTTTGTGTGGGTGTGTGGGGTGGGTTGTGTGGGGTGTGTGTGTGTGTGTGTGTGGGGTTGGGGTGTTGTTTTATGTGTTGGGTGCGTGTCTGTGGGGTGTGTTGAGAGGAGAGAGAAAAGATAGGGGAAAAAAATATGTGCGCTGCCTGAAGGGCATGTGCATGCGCGTGCGCCCCCGGGGTGTGTATGTTTGTGGGTTTTGTTTGTGAGTGGGTTTTCTTTCCAGGGTTTTGTGTTTTTTGGGGGTGTTGTGTGTGTTGTGTTTACGTCCAGGGGTGGGGGAGGGGGCGGGGGGGTGGGTTTCGGGAAAAGGGGTGGGAAAGTGGCCACTAGAACCCCCTCCCCCCAAAAAGAAAAAATTCAAAGCCATCTACAGGGGCAAAGCCTTGCCCCTCTGTTTTGTTTTTCCCCCCCCCGTGGCGATGGGTGTTAAACCCCCTTTGGACGGGAAGAGCACCCCCCTAAAGGGAATTTTATTACCCCCCCTTTGGGGGTTCCCCTGCCTGGGCCCCCCCCCCTTCCCACCCCCCCCCCCTTTAAAATAAATCCGCCCCCCCCCCACCAACACCCCCCCCGTACTTTAAAACCGCCGCACGCACGTACCCCAAAAACCACCCACAAAATTTCAGGGCCCCAAACCCAAATTATTTCTTGCTTTATACACGGGACATTTCAAGCTTGCACGTAAAACACTGTCAGAGATAGGACAATTTTTTAAACAGCGTTAGGCAAAACAGGAAAAATACAGAAAAAAAGGGACAGAGACAGGGGGAAAATTACAGGCAGCCATAGACCGAGGGAAAAAAATTTTAAAAAAGGGGAAGGGGATGAATGAATAAAATAAATTAAAATTGGGATGAATGAATGAAAAAAATGAATGAATGAATGATGAAGGGAAAGGGGAAAGGGGACACTCGAAAGGGAAAACGGAGAAAAAGAGGAAAACACGCCAGAATCGAAGAAAAACAGGGGGAAAGGAGTCGGGACAGACTGTGCCCCTCCCCATTTCTTTATTACAAAAGACACCTAAAAACTTTTTCCGGTAACCCCCCTTTTAGTCCCCCTTCCTTGGAATAAAAAATTTTTTTCGGTGGGGCCCTTTGCTATGCTTGTTGGCAGGAAAGATGTGTGGGGGAGGGCTTTTTTTTGATTTTCGAAAAACTTACCCTTTTCGTTTAAATTGGTTTTTGAGGGGGAAAAGGAAAAAATAGCGATTTTTCTTCCCCTTTTTTTGCCCATGATTTTGGGCAACACGTGTTTGCTTAAAGAATAAAAACCCCCGCCCCCCTTCGGTAAAAAATCTAAATTTTCTTTTTATTCTTGTTTTCTGCTTTTGGGGATCTTACCATACAGTTTCAAAAAAAGGACTTTTGGGGGGACTGCGGTCTGTACCAAATTGTTAATTGGAGAAGAAAATCCCCTGAAATTGACAGATCAGCAAGGGGGTTCCCAAAATTCCCACCCTTAGGCATCTTAAGTAAAGAAGTTTTAAATATCGAGTTTTGAAACGGGGGAAACACCCCCCAGATGGGGGCCCGGCCCCTTTGAGCTTCAAGTAAAAAAACAAAAAAAAAGAAAAAAACCCCAAAAAAAAAATCTAGGGAATCCAAAATTGTTTACGGGGACACACTGCAGACTTTGCCAATTTCCCGACCCGGACGAAACTTTTGCATGGCTAGTGAAGGTAGAAGAAAAAGGGGGAAGAAGAAAAACAGGGGAAACAAGGGCAAAACAATTCAAAAGCAAAACAATGCAATTCTTTTAGGTTTGGGGGTTAAAGGGGGCCCCCCTTTCCCACCACTTTGGGGGCCCCCATCTGCTTTTTTTAGCAAGTTGTCATTTTAGTCAACAATTGAGGGAAAGTAAAAGGGGGGGTAAAAAAAGAAAGAAAAACTGATTTTCCCCCCCCCCCCCCCCCCCCCCCAACCCCCCCCCCCCCCTCTCCCTCTCTCTCTCTCCATTCCCACTACCCCCCTCCCCCTTTCCCCCCCCCCCCCCCCCCCCCCCCCAATCCCCCCCCTCCCTTCTTTTCCCAAACTCTCTCTCTTTTTTCTTTTCTCTCTTTTCTCCTCTTCTCTCTTTCCCTCTCTCTCCTCCTCTCTCTCTCTCTCTTTTCTCCCCTTTTCCCCCCTTCCCCCCCCCTCCTTACTCCTCGCCCCAACCCAAATAAACAAAAACAGAAAAAATAGTTTTTGGACGATGGAAAAAGGTGGGGGGGGAGGGAAGGGGGGGGGGGGGGGTTTATTGTTATATTTCGCAGTGATTTCCCTTCCTTTTTCTAGTTGGGGTTTTTTTTCTGAAGTTTCCTGCTCCGTTGTCAGATTTTGGACCCCGTTTTTGGGAAAACTGAATGTGGAAAAAAAATCTGGGGGGTTGGGGAAAAAAGTTTAGAGAAAAGACAGAAAAAGGAAAGGGGAGAGGGGAAAAAAAGGGCAAAAAAAGAGAAAAGGGGGGGGGGGGGGGGACAAGGAGAAGAGAGAGAGGGGAAGGGGGGATGAGGAAAAGGGGGGGGGAGGGGGCCCACGAGGAGGAGAGGAGGGGGAGAGGGGGAGGGAAGGTGAAAAAGGAGAGTGGGAGAGGGAAAAGGAAGAGGAGGGGGTGGTAAGGGGGAGGGGAGGGGTGAGAGGGGAGGGGAAGGGGGAGAGAGTGAGGAGAGCGCAAGGGGGGAAAAAAAGGAGGGAGGGGGGTAAAACGACATGGGAAGAAGAGTGAGGGTGGGGAAAGAGGGAGGGAGAAAAAAAAAAAAAGAGGGGAGGGGGTGGATGAAAAGAAAGAAGAAAGATACACAGATAGATAGAGGGGAAAAAGAGAAAAAAAAGGGGAAGGGGGGGGGAAAAAGGGGGGAAAAAAGGAATGGGGTTTAGAGTGAAGGTGGATAGAGGGCAGACAGAGAGAGCTGGGAGGTTTGGGGGGGGGGGGGGGGGGGGGGGGGGTTAGTGCGAGAACAAAAAAATGAAAAGGGAGGTGGGTTTCTGTATTATTTCTCTACCCCCTCCCTCTCTACCCTCTCCCCCCCCCCCCCCTCTCTCTGTCTCTGTCTCTCTTTTTGTCTCTCTCTGTCTCTTGCTCTTGTTCGGCTCTGTCCTTCTCTCTTCTCTCTCTTCTCTCTCTCTCTCTTCTCTCTCTCTCTCTCTCTCTCTCTTCTCTCTTCTTTTCCCCCCCCTTTTTTACCATGCCAGACAAAAAAAAAAGACAACACAGGGCTTGCAAGGAGGGGGGGAGGAGTTGAGTGTTATATGTCAATATTGAGGGCCCCACTTTTTTTCTTTCTTTCTGTCCTTCCTCCTCCCCCCCCTTTTCCTTTAAAGTTTTCTGGTTTTTCGCAGTTTTTGACAAGGCGAGATTGGCTGTAAAAAAATCCCTAGAGAGGGAGGGGGGAGGGGAGCGAGGGGAGGGAGGGAGGGAGCCCCGTCACGTCACACACACAAACACACCACACACCCCACACTCAAAACAAAACCACACACACACACACACACACACACACACACACACAACACACACACACACACACAACACACAACTACAACCAACACCACACTGAAACAACAAAAGGGAATATGTTATTATCGCTGGTATTGTAGCTGAAGTACAATGTTTCTTCTGTGAAGGTTAAATAATTAATTTTTGTTCAATGGGGGAGGGGGAGAGGGAGTAAAAAAAAAAAAGCGTTGTGAAAAAAAAAAGTAAAAATTTTTGTTCCATTTAAATGCAGATGAGTTTTGGGAAATCCGGGAAAATGCTTCTTTTGTGCGGAATTTTTCAATTGCAAATGAGAGAGAGGGTTTGGGGTGGGGGGGTGGGTGGTGGAGGGGTTGGTTTTTAGTATCTTGTTGCTTTTGGAGTTATGCAGCAGCAACAACAGCACTATCAATAACGCAAAAAGCAGCAGCAGCAAGAAGAAAACGCAATGACAACGTTTTTTTGACTCAAAGTTCCAATTTGGTTTTGTTGTTTCGTAATTTATATAAGAATGTAAATCTCATTTACATTGATGTTTATGTAAAGTTTTTTTTTTTAAAGATTGTTTTCTCAATCACGAGGAAATGGGGAAAAAAGAGCAGGGCAGAGACAGACAGACAGAATGTTGATGGTGAGAAATTAGGGTGGTTTTGATTTTTTTCCCAGTTTTTTTTTTCGTTTTTTAATTTTTTTTCTTTTGCAATGGTAATACTAAGCACCGATGTTTACAGTAACTTTGACCAAATTAAAGGGGTTTTAATCGTTGTTTGCAAAAAAAAAAAAGAAGAACAAATGTTATCTTCAAATTTGCTTTTCGCATACTTTCTAAAGTTATCACATATCTTTTTGATACAATTTACTTTTGTTAAAACTTGACATTTTCTTGTTGTAAGTCGAAGCACTGCACGAATTTTTTCTTGCAGTGCTTTTTGAAAAGTTTTCCCTGGCGAGCCCTCCCCCTTCCCCGGTAGAGGATTTCATGTGGGTATGTTCGTGTCACCTATCCGACCCAAACCCCTTTTTTGCCTGCTCTGTAACAAAGGGGGTTTGTCTTAACGTTTGGTCGAAAACTACATGCATTTGCGCGGGGACCCACTATAATTATGCGAAAAATTGCTTGAACAGAAACGTCCAGGGGTTGGAACCCGCACCCCGGTTTTCTGTCGGCACGAGGGCTATGCTGTAACCGCCCGGGCCATTTTTTCCTTTAAAGGGGGCAACCTTGCTTATCAAGAGCAGCAGCAAAATTACTTCGAAAGCAAAACTGTGAACTCGTGTCTGTGCATTTACATAAACTACTGAGGAACTGAAAACCCAAAGTAGGTGGGGGGATGGGGCGAGGGGGAGGGGAGAGAGAGAGAGAGAGAAAGAGGAGGAGAGGAGGGGAGGGAAAGGGGTTGAAGAGAGAGGGGGGGGAGGGGGAGAGGGGGAGAGGAGGAGAGAGGGGAGGGGGTGAAGGGGGAGAGAGAGGAGTTCGTTTCAATTCAGACTTCGACTTCAGGGGCTTGCTGTCATTATTTTTATGTATTTATTCGTTTTATAGTTATGTTTTGACACTTATGTTATTTCGCACTCCATTTGCCCACCATTCTTTTGTTTTGGGCCTAAAGGGCCAATATACGTAAAAGTTAAAGTTGAGAAAGACACAGAGCAGACAGTCGGACAGAGGAAGACAGACAGCGAAGGAGGGAGGGGGGTAGACGGACTGACGTGGAGAAAGGGAGGCAGAGAGGGCACAAAAACACACACTCACATGCACGCGCGCACGCCACACATGCACGTACACAAACACAGCGCGCATCCACAGACATACACACACACGCAAGCAAGCACGACCATCACCACACACACTCCCCCCCCCCCCCCCCCCCCCCCCCCCCCCCCCCCCCCCAAAAAACCCCCCACAAAAAAACCCCCCCCCCCCCCCCCCCAAAACCCCCCCCCCCCCCCC
>JASPKP010008511.1:10000-11477 GCA_030674155.1 Stramonita haemastoma | reverse complement strand
CAAATTACCCGACCAACACTGCAGGTGTCTGTATCTCTCGGCCTGGTTGAGTCTGGGATATAATTATTATGACAGTAAGCGTAGAATACAACCCTGTCACGTGATCTCAAAGCACATGCACCTCATCATCATGCAATAAAAGAAAATTGCCTCTGATTCGGTGGCCATGGGTGCTCCGGTCTCGTGGTGACTTCAGTTCCAGTTTCCCCATACGCTTCTGTGCCTGTGACGAGTTTGTGTCAAAGCCTTTGGGTTGGAGGTTCACGGGAGAAAGACGTATGTGGTCGCCACCTCGGATGGGCAGGCGTCTCACTGAGTCTGGCTCCGCGACTAAGCTAATACTGTCGTTAGTAGGGGGCTTAGTAGGTAGTGTCCAGCGTATGTTAGCTCAGAACAGGCACCACTGAACACCACCAAAGTGACCCAGCAGCAGTGCAGGGCCCCTCTGGCTGGTGGCTTCACGGCAGTCTGTCATTGATGGGCTTCCTGTGGACTTCTGTCCCTGGGAAATTCGCAAAAAAAAAAAAAAATCCCACCTTTGGTGAACCTCACAACTTGACCTACCTTTGGTTAGCTATAGTTAGAGATGAGGAATGAAAAAAAAAAGAAAGAACCAGCTTTCAGTCTTTCAGATGGGACGATAAACTAAGATGTCGTGTGCTATAACGCATTCAGCGCACGTAATAGAATCCACAGCAACAAGGAATTTGTCCCTGGCAAAATTATGTAGAAAAACGTCACTCCTTATGAGGAAATAAGTATAGTGACGGAAAAATAATAATGAGAAAAGAGAGTGGCGCAGCTCTCGTGGCGACACACTCTCCCGGATCCCGGAGAGAGGTCTGAATTTCGCGCAGAGAAATCTGTAGTGGCTGAAAGTGGTATACAATACAATACAATACAATATAGAATGATACAATACAGAATAATACAATACAGAACAATACAGTAACAATACAATACAATACAATACAATGCAGAAAGACACAATCCAATATGATGCAATACAATACAGTACAATACAATACAGTACAGAACAATACAATACAATATGATACAATACGATACAGTACAGGACAATGCAATACAATGGACCACAATACAATAAAATGTAATACAAGACAGTAAAATACAATACAGAACAATGTAATACAATACAATACAATACATTACATTACAGCATATATAGTAGTAGTAGTAGTAGTAGTAGTAGTAGTATAGTAGTTGTAGTAGTAGTAGTAGTAGTAGTAGTAGTAGTAGTAGTAGTAGTAGTAGTAGTAGTATAGTAGTAGTAGTAGTAGTAGGCACTCATCAGTCTCGGAAGACTATGGAGTTGCGCTCTAGTCTTTAGAGCGCAAAACCTGGGCAAGTATGTCCGGAGGGCAAGCTGTTACCCATGCAGCAGACCCCCCCTCTCCACGGCACTGGAATGATCCATTGGAAGGGCATTGACCGATACGAATGGTTCCAGTACCGT
>JASPKP010008511.1:0-5000 GCA_030674155.1 Stramonita haemastoma | reverse complement strand
CTGTCTCTAATCCTACCCATCGCTACCCATCGCGCTAACAAAGAAAACTCCAAGTCGGGTACATGTAGACCTTATGCCAGCCCCTGTAACACTCTTAGAAAGAGGGGAAGGGGAGGAGGGGAGGGGGGGGGGGAGGGAGAAGGGTTGTAGTCTAACATAGTGTCTAGTTATAGTGTCTAAAGTGCACACTATAACACACACACACACACACACACACATATAATAAAATATATATATATATATTATATATATATATATATATATATATATATATAATATTATATATATATATATAACAATGGTCTCTAAGAAAAAGCATGCTGTTAAAATCACGCAGTGGAATGCTAGATCTATTTCCCACAAAGCTGGCGTATTTGATCCACCACCTTTCAAAAAATGATTACCAGGCCCTTATTTTACAATCCCTAAATGTGAACAAAAATAAGATACCAAGATTACCAGGGAACTATTATCCACCTAATCCATCAGAAAGTAGAAGGGCTAACAAAGATCAGTGCAGCCATAATACATTAAAGAAGGTATAGAGTACAGTGTGAAATCTCCATCAATACCTGGTTACATCCCAGATCTATAGTCATGTGCAGCACATGTCAAGTTTAATGATCGCTTAATCCTACATATTGTTTCTTTGTACTTGCCCAATAGGACCTAACTATATTTAACACAGATTGGCTCCATAATGTGCAAGATAAGGAAAAATGGCTTATTGGTGGAGATTTCAACGCACATAGACCATTTTGGGATAAAGGTTGTGATTCAGTCACCAGCAACAGGTTTGTAGAAAACATCATTGATGCTTGTCTGTGTTTATTGAATGACGGCAGTGTCACCAAATTCCTGATGCCTGAAGTCACAGAGCATCAGCAATAGATCTAACTTAAGTATCACCAACACTTGTTCTTGAATGGGATTGGTCAAGATATAAAGATACTCTAGGCAGTTTACCATTTACCTATTGTTTATAAACCTTCAATAACCAATTATGTCAATGGGATATTACAAAGGATAAAGTTCAAAATATAAATTTTATAAGCGTGCTGACTGGGAAAAAATTAGATATATTCTTTCTTCTTATAATACAGACTGCATAGATACTTATGACATAGATCAAATGTACTCTGAAATAACAAATATGATACTATAAGCTCAGATAATTCTGTTCCATAGCTATCACTCAGTAAAATGTAAGAAACATTTAGGGAATTGTCGGGTGACACAAGCTAGTGAGGCGATTGTAAAAAAGAAAACATTTAATGCATAAAACTTTCCTATAAAACAAGCCTAGTAACCATGATGAGCAGAAAAGGCCAAACACCACTTTAACATGGTTATAGCACAAGCTAAAGGAAAAAAACACGGTATTGGTCCTCTTTCTGTCAAAGTGAAATTACAAACCATAAGGACAACCAGAAAGTATGGACAAAATTTAAGGGAAGACAAAATGTATAACTTATCATCATGTCCAGTTATTTTAAGAAAATTAACAGTTTCCATCTAGTGCAGAAAAGGCCGAGGCATTTGCCACGATGTTTTCAAATAACATGCGTAAGGAAGGTCTATCAGGTAAACACAGAACATCAGAAGTGAAGAAAGAGTCCAAAATGAATATAGATCCATTACCTGATAACACTCTTTATATCAATGCTCCAATTACACTCCAGAAGTGAGGGATGCAATTCTGTCACTTTCTACTAAGAAAACATCTGTTGGAGCTGATGTAATTTCCAATGACAATGATTAAAGCTTACAGAAAATTTCATTATGCTACTTCATAAACTTTTCACAAATGCTGGGTCGAGGGTGTCATTCCAGTCCAATGGAAACAGTCCCATTGTTGTACCAATCCACAAACAAGGAAAGCCCAAGACAAATAAAGCCAGTTACAGGCCCATAGCATTGACCCACACACTGGTAATTAACGGAGAGAATGTTCTTGGAAGATTATTATATTAATGCCAGAAAAATGACATTAATTGCAAGTAACCAAGCTGGCTTTGAGAGAGGCAGTCTGCTATAGAAAATTAGTTAAACTTACCACACATATAAAACAATTTGCATGTAGAAAAAAATATTCTTGCAACATTTTTGACATAAATAAAGCCACTTGATGAGTACCAACAACTAGTATGTGCCAAATGATTATATTCTGAGAAGCACAACACCTGAAAACTTTGCTTCAGAAGAACTAAAAATGAGATTTAAAAAAAGACTTTCCTAAAGAGCCCAACCACATCAACTCTTTGATGACAATATTAGCACCTACTCATCAAATCTTTACCAGCGTTCTGAAATGTTCAAATCTGATGTAGACCCACAAAGATCATTTTCTGTCTGTCCTGTTTGGGAAATGAAGCAAGCACACTTTGATATAGAATATGTAACATGAAAAAGAATGAGAATCCAAATATTAATGGTAGTTAATGTTCCTTCACATATACAACATAACTACTCTCATTGTCTTAAAATTATACAGATGGCTCACTTTTAGGCAATCACCATGCAGATTCAGCATTCGTCATACCATCACTAAAGATAGAGAAGTCATTATGTAGGCAAAAATCGATCTGTTTAAACAGCTGAACGACTTTCATTTAGATCATCCTACTGTTTCTTTCATATATTACTTTGTGTCGATTCAAAAACAGTATTGTATGCCTTAAAGTCTACAACTTATAAACAATCAAGATACTTATACTAGACATCAAATACATCATAAATCTTATAACGTTTAAGAGAATTCATGTTTCATTTTGTTAGATTCCTTCACATATAGGATTATTTTCTAATGATTGGGCTGACAGGGCTGCGAAAAAAGGTGCACGTAATGAAAATGGGTCTATAGTACTGCATGTCCCTCTATCCATTGCAGAGGGTTGTTGGTTGTTAGAAGAAGTATCCTTAAACAAATTCACAAGAAAAGCATCAACAAAACAAGCGGATTTCACATTCAACTCCAGGTAGGAAGAGTGTAGTAGAATTCATTGATCACTTAGAGATTCACAAAAATGCTATCAAAGAAAGATAACTCAAGGCATTATTTTTCAGGTTAAGATTAAATGCATTCATGACAAAATTAAGCAAGGATGTTAAATGCTTATGTGGTGAATACATTTCAAATACCTTTATCATACTTGAATGTGAGAATTTAAAACCTCATTTCCCTGCCCTTTCTGAGAATTCCATTGATGAAATTTTGAACAATGTAAATCTAGCGTTTGACGTTGCTACAGGTTTGTTGTTAAGTCCTATAGGGCATTCAATTTTAATGTAGTTCTTGTAGGGATTTTTAAATTCATTTTTTAATTTAAAAAAAAACATTTATTTTTAATCTGTTAATGTTAAGAATACACTTTTCTTTGTTATGACTATTCATTACACACACACACACACACACACACACACACACACACACACACACACACACACTCACACACACACACACACACACACACACACACACACACACACACACACACACACACACACACACACACACACACGACACACACACACACACACACACATGGAGTAGATCTCTGTCTCTTTCTGTTTCTCTCTGTCTATCTCTGTCTCTCTCTCTTTGTCTGTCTGTCTCTCTTATCCAGTCCTCCTATTTTAGGGTCGTCTGGTATCACTTAAAGTGGAAAGACGTTAAAATTAAAGACTTACTTACACAGTATAAATAGCACCCCCACCTTCTAAAAAGTTCTGTGCTAGGAATTTCCTCTTGTCTATCCCTATCTTTGTTTCTGCCTTATTCTTTTTGCTTCCTGTCACTTTTTTTTTTTTTTTTTTTGGGGGGGGGTTCTTTTTTCTGTCTTCTTGGTTCATTTTCCGGCCCCCCTCCCTCCCCCACCACTACTCTCTCTGAGAAAGACTAAAAAGATAACAATTCTCTTGTGTGATGGGCTAGGCTTGACTAGTTAGTTGCTCAACCGCTGTGTACTGCATTTTCGTTCCTTTTAATTTAGTAGTAGTAGTAGTAGTAGTAGTAGTATAGTAGTAGTAAGTAGTAGTAGTAGTAGTAGTAATAGTAGTAGTAGTAGTATAGTAGTAGTAGTAGTAGTAGTAGTTAGTAGTAGTAGTATCATTATCCTTGGCTAGAGCTCTGAGGTTCACCAATGGTGAAATTTTTGCGTGTGTGGCGGTTTCACTCACTCACTCACTCAGTCCCATGTCCCAAAGGACGTAGGGGGACATGAGAGAAGACGCAACAGCGATCTTTTTCCATGCTTCACGATCCTGTGTGGCTGGTAGGAGATGTTTGCAGGGTTGGGCGGTCCAGTCTTTGATGTTGTCAACCCATGATTTCTTTTGGCGGCCTCTTCTTCTCTTGCCCTCGACTGTTCCTTGCAGGATGGTTTTTGCTAGGGTGTTGTGTCTTGTGGTGTGACCAAACCACATCAGCTTTCTCCTCTTTACCAATAAGGTAGCCGAATTCCAAATACGTTTTTTTTTTTTGGGGGGGGGGGGGAGGGGGTTGGTCATTTATCAGACACTAATTGCTATCTGAGCGTTGGACAATGTGGGAACCTGTGCTTGTGTGTCATTTAGTATGATTACCTGATTACCTGTCTGTCTGACTGTCGGTGGCTTAATTGTAATCATGTATACATCAGTAATGATCGATTGCGCAAAAATCAGTGCTGTCAGTTATCGTGTGTGTGTGTGTGTGGTGTGTGTGTGTGTGTGTGTGTGTGTGTTGTGTGTGTGTGTGTGTGTGTGTGTTGGTGTGTGTGTTTGTGTGTGTGTTTGTGTGTGTGTGTGTTTGTTTGTGTGTGCGTGTATGTGTGTGTGTGTGTGTGTTGTGTGTGTGTGTGTTTGTGTGTGTTGTGTGTGTGTGTTTGTTTGTGTGTGTGTGTGTGTTGTGTGTGTGTGTGTGTGTGTATTTGTGTGTTTGTGTGTGTGTGTGTGTGTGTGTGTGTTTGTTTGTTTGTGTGTGTGTATGTGTGTGTGTGTATGTGTGTGTTTATTTATTT
>JASPKP010008510.1:0-11479 GCA_030674155.1 Stramonita haemastoma | reverse complement strand
GTTGTGTGAATGCATGCAGACCACCTTGCGACACGAAAAACCCCTGTTCCACCTTTTTGGGGAAGAGTGGCCATTGGTGTTGGGGGGGGAAGGGATGAAAAAACTGAAAAAAACTGCTTTTACACCCCCGGATGGGTAAAAAAAGCCATAGTGCTTTTTCCTTATCCTCGAAAAAAAAAGAATAAAATTTTTAATAAAAATTAATGATAATTAAAATGTACTAAAAGCAGAGTTTCCGAAAAAAATTGTTTAAATAAAAAAAATACACAAGTGTGATCTTGATCTTTTAATGTTTCAAAACCATTTTTATTATCTCAGCACGGTCAAAAATTATAGAAAAAAAGCAAAAAAAAAAAAAAAAAAAAAAAAAAGGAAAATCAAAACACATGCATTCCTTTTGTTTTCCCAAATTTCACCCAAATCTTTATGGCCCTTGTAAAAAGTAAAAATTTCTTTTTTCTAAAAAACCCACCCATTCTTCTTTCACGTCCCACAGTTCATCATGGAAAAAAAAAAATCCAACAATATACTTTGTCTAAATGTTTGTAACATCTGGGGGTCAAGTGGGCTTGGAGGAGTTTGTCTGCAACAGAAAAACATTCAATCGTCCCTCTTTCATGATAATTTTGACCCATCATCAACCCATCCCCCATCTACCCACCCCCCCAACCATCACCCCCCCCACCCACCCACCCACCCATCCCCTTTGTCTGGGACGAGGGGGCATCCTGGCTTGACAACCAGTTTTCTAATTCCTTCCCTGTTCTGCCTTTCTCAAAATTTTGTTGGATTTAGGCCTGTCCATTCGTGATTTTAAAAGACTAAAATTAAAAACCTCAAAAAATGCTAAAATTTTGAAAAAAATTTTTCTGTGTCCCTTCGACTACTTTATCTCTATAACGCCCAAGTTGAAAAAATCTTAAAAAGACTGTTGGGAAAAGAAAAACCTTAGAAAAAAAAATGGCCATAGAGTTTTTTAAAAAACGGTTTCTACAGCCGTACGGGGTTTGGGTTTCTTGACACTTACTTCCTTTGAAATTGACCCTTGGGGAAGTTTAGGATTTTTTCTCCCTCCAGGGTTTTCAAATATTTTTTTTTTTTAAATGTCAAGTCAAAATAATTTTTTGTGATTTGTTTATTTATTTTTCTCTTTTAAAAAATTATTGCTTCCTCCACAGATTTAAGGTTCGGATTAACAAATACCCCTTTCCCTCTTTTTTCTTTTTCCTTCTCTCTTTGTAATGATAATCAAAAACACGAAATGGGAATTCAAGTTTGTGTATGAACTCTCAACACACACACCACACACCACCCCACCCCACACACACCAACACACACCACAACAACACAAACACACCAAAAAAAAAATTTTAAGGTGACAAAACACACACTTTAATCATATCGCATCTGTTTTTCTTTTGGGATTTCCCCTACTGTTTCCTTTCTCTTTATCATTAGTGAAAAGCTTTTTTAAAAAAAGAACAAAAACACACACACCAGGACACGAAAAAAAACAACACACAACCACGCACAGAAAATAACAACAAACACACCACGCCAAGGAAAAATAAAAAACAAACACCACACACAGAAAAAACAACAAAACCCCACACAAGAAAATAAACAACACACCACCCGACACGAAAAAAAAAAAAACACCACCACAGAAAAAACCCAAACACACCACCAAGAAAAAAACAAAAAACCCCACCCAAAAACAGAAAACAAAAACAAACACCCCAGCCAAAAAAACCAAAACCCCCGTGAAAAAACAATGTTTTAGAGGAAGGGAAAAGGTTTGTTAAAATCGCAAAAATTTAAGGTGGTTTTTCCCGGCGCGGTCTTGCAAACGTCAGTGGTTCGGGGGTGCCCGTTGATTATGTGCTTATTTGCTGTTACCCCAAAACCCCCAAAAGCAATAATGTTGGCAAAAAAAAAAAAAAAGTTTGTTAAAATTATTTTATGGACTTACACACAAAACACAAAAAAAAGCAATAATGTGATACGTTTTTTTCATTATGGGAATACACACACACAAACAAAAAAGCAATAATGAGCCAAACAGTTTTCTTATGGACACCCCACACACACAAAAATTTTTACTTTCTTTTGATCCTAATTTGAGGTTTCAGAAAAAAAACATTTTAATTCACCCAGCCGTTAAAATCAAGATGAAATTTTAAAAATACAAAATGAAATCTTCCCCCTCCCCCCCCCCTTTTCCCCCTTCATTTTTGCTTTATCATTTGCAAGGCTAAAAAACAAAAAGTAAGTCTCATGTTTTCACTGGGTTTTTCTTGTTAACCATCAACTGGCCTTTTTTGGGCCCTATCTTCAAAAAAAAAATAACATGGGCTTTTCAGGTGTCCCAAAAATTTCAATTTTAAACCATTAGGTCTCAGTTTACCCTCAATCCACAAAATTGCAGGTGATGGGTGAAAAAATCACACTAATTCTAAAATAAAAAAAAGGCCTCCTTAAACATACAGCACAACAGCCTCAAACCCCATTCTCTACTGAAAATTTTTTCAATGATTGACAACCTTAAATGGAATGGTGGAAAAATTTAATACTGATGTTGGGGGCTGGATGAAAAAAAAAGAATTATTGTTAAAGCAATGGGTGCTTTTCCCATTACCCTTAAAATAGTAAATTAAAAAAATAAATAAATAACAAACCTGATTTAAAACATCTAACACACACACACACCACCCAAAAACAACCCCATCCACCACCACCACCCTAACACACCACACACAAACAAAAAAAAACATAAAAAAGCAATTGTACTGGTTATTCATTTCCATTGGTAATAAAAGTTTGACTTGACTTGCATACAACACAAAACACCCCCCCCCCCTCACCCACTCCCCCCCCCCTTCCCCCCCAAAACCAACCCCAAAAAACACACGTCCCTCCCTGTTCCTCCTCCCTTTCTTCTGCGTTTCTCGTCTTCTTTTGCCGGCCTTTGCCGTGGAAAGGGGGGTGGGGGAGAGCGCTGAAGGCTTCCTTGGGGTTCAGGGGGGGCCGACTGTCCCCCCCTACTCCACCCGGATCCCGGCCTGTAGCCTCCTTTCCTTAAAGCCCGTGATCTGCCCCCCCCGTAAAGGTCACGCTTGCGGTATTTCTTCCAGGTCACTGGAAGGGGCCCCCCAGTTAGGTTAGTGGGTGGTTTTGTGTGTTGGTGCATGTTAGTGCTAAGCGGGTTTAAATTTTTTTTTTTTTTTTTTTTTTTTTTTTTTTTTGGTACATGTTGCGGGTAATTAAAAAAAAAAACAAATAAAAAACCCACAGTTCTTTCGGGGTTTGTTGTGAACATTATGCCAACTTTAATTAAAAACTTTTTAAAAATATAAAAAAATCAATTTAGGGTTACACACCACAACACACATCACCCAAAAAACCACACACACAAAACCACCCACACACACAAAACACACACACACACATGGGGGCCCACACCCCAAAACAAACACAAAAACACACACACACCACACACCCAACACAAACACACACACAACCCCCCGCAAACGCACACTCACATAACCACCCCCTTTTTGAAACTTTACTGGGGTATCTTTTTTTCATTTCTTTTTTTTAGTTCTGGGTGGAGTCGCTGGTGTTTGGGGGCCCGAGGGGGGGGGGGGGGTTTTTTTGCCTTCCCCTTCAGGTAACCGGGTAAAAATCAAAGGGCGGGAAACCAAAAAAAGGGAAACTTCTACATCACACACACCCAAAACAAACTTGGGAAAAAAATATAGCCAGAAAAATTTGAATAAAGGGTTTTCTAAAAATAATTTTTTTATATTATATTATATATAATATTTTTATTTTTATATATATTATAATATAATTAAAAAAAAAATTAGTGGAGGAAAAAAAAATGAGGAAACCCCTTTTACAATTCTTTTCATCATAAAATTGTGTTATTCAAAGATTCCCAAAAAAAAAAAAAAAAAACCCACTTAAGATAAAAGTCGTGAAGGCAGCTTTTGGGGAAAAATTTGGGGTTAAGGCCTGCTTTGGGCTGACGACGTTTCCCTGCCAATATTATACACACCTCCCTTTTTTTCATGGCCAGTTTGAGAGCAAAGCCAATGCTCTCTTTGACAATGGGTTCCTTTAAAACACAGACTTTTTCCCCCTGAAAAAATAGAAAAAAAACACTTTTCACATTGGATAATATCAATTTTATGCCTTATAATTTAGTAATAAAAGGAGAAGTAAAAGTAGAGTAGTAGTAGTAAGTTTATTTGTAGTGTAGTAAGGAAGTAGTAGCGTGCAGTGGTTATGTCTATGTGTGCATGTGGGGTTTTTTTTTAGATTAAATTTTTCCATTATTTCTGTGGTGGTTTTTTTGCTTTTTTTTTATAACCCAATGAATTTTTTTGCTCACGAGAAAAAAACTCGGATTAGGTAGCAGTAGCAGTTTTGTTTTATGCCTCGGGTGCCCACAATCCACCCTTTTTGAATGGGAGGGTGCTTCTCATATACAGTTTGCCGTTACAGACCCCTTCCCCCCCTCCCCCCCCCCCCCCCCAAAAAATCCCCCCCCCCCCCCCCCCCCCCCCCCCCCCCCCCCCCCCCCCCCCCCACCCTTAAAAAATTGTTATAAAAACTTTTTATGTATATGGGTTAAAGACAAGACTTTAAAAATTTGAAAAAATTTCTAAAAAACGGGGAAAGATTTTTTTTCTGTACCGGGGAAATGAAAAAATTCAGGGGATAAATACCACAGCAGCCTTGGGGAAAACATATTTTTAGTTCTGTGGCCATTTAAAAAAAAGGGAAAAAAGAAAAACACAGTAAACTCTCACCAATTTGCGGGGTTTTGTGTCAATGTCCCCCTCAGCCCAACGCTGGCCTGTCCTCCATTTCCTTTTCCCTGTTTCCCGCTGTTCCTAAATTCCAGCCCCAGTTTCCTGTGGAAGCAAATGAACAGAAAATATCGTAAAAAAAATCCACATTTCTTGGGGGGGGGGGGGGGGGGGGGGGGAAGGAAAAGGGGGGTGTTTAATACTTTTGGGAGTTTTTTGGACAAAGTCACCCCTAAAAGTCTTCGACATTTTGGGAAGTTTTATCTTTTACTGGGACAGAAACAAAAATTATTTTCACAGAAATCAGGCAAAAAAGTAAGCAAGCCCTTAAAATGGTATCAAAGGGGAAAGGAAAGTAAATTTTTTTTTTTTAATGCCCCAAAAAACATTCTGACGAAAAAATTAGGCAATTTAAACCTATTTTTTTTTTTTTATCTAAGAATAAATTTCTTTCCAGACAATACCTGTTAGCAAAACTTTTTTTCTAACCCTAACTGCAACATAAAATAGTTCTGAAAAAAAAAAGCAACAAAAAAACAAAAAGGTATGTAAGTAGATTCCCCTTAAACAAAAACAAATCAAAATTTTTCCAAAAAAAATCTTTTCATATCCCGATACATCTGGAAAAGCGTTTAGTTTACCTTTTTTTTTTAAAAGTAACACATGGGAGAAACATTCCATATGGACCCTCTTTAGGGTTTCATTTCTACGTGAAAAATACACTTCAAATTCCCCCATGGAACAACACACCATAAAATATGTTTAAATTTTAAAAGGGGCGAGATTTGCTCAGTGGTCGAGTACTTCTTTTTTCAAACAAAAGTTAAGCAGCATAAAACATGGTTTTTCCGTGGATGGACAACTGTTTGCAGCCTGGGGTTGCACAGCCCCCGTTCACCCCAACTGTAAATGGGAACCTGCCCTTTTTTGAGGGTCGGGAAGGTAAAACAGCAAGGGGAGGAGACAGGCCCACCTAACATGCCGGCCCTAGTGAGGTACAATCCACATCCCAAGTGACACTGTTGGCCCACATGGGAGGGGCAAAGGAAAAAATGCCAACAGCTCGACCACACGTTATGAGAACCCTTTTCTTTTTCCCTTTCTCCAAAGGTGAAAAACCCTAAATCCTGATCTCATTACCCCTGTTACCTTATCCAGGTGAAAACAACCAATCCCATGATCTCCTCCCCCTCCTCTCCCTGTTGCCCCCCTTTTTAAACCCTGTTACCCTTAAACCCCCACCCCCCCATCAAAAAAACACCCCCCTTCAATTTTCCCCCCCCTTTTTAATTCCCCCCAAACCCCCTTTTTCCTTTACCCCATCCCGGTAAAAAAACCACAAATCCTCACCTGATCTCCTCCCTTCCCCCTCCCCGTTGCCCGCTTTTTTCCCTTACTACAGGTAAAAAAACACACCAACCACCCAACCCCTCCCACCCCATGGGGAAAAACCCTCCCTCCCTTTTCCTCCCCTTTTTCCCCCGTTGCCGACAGCCCTAGGTGGGGATCTCCCCCAGGTGCGGGAAATCGGGGGTGGAGTTTAGGATTTTGGGTTTGGGGGCGCCCTTTTCTTCCCCCCCCCCAGAGCTGTGGCGTTGGGGTGCCGGGGGACGGCTTGGCCCCTCCCCCCCTCCTGTCCCCCTCCCTTCTTAAACCCGGTTTTTTCCCTACCTGGTGTGGGGGGGGTTGAATTTGAAAGGTTTGTTCGGGTTTTTTGTGTGTGTTTGGATAGTTTGGGGGGGGAAAAAGGGGGGGACGGGGGGGGGGAGAGAGAAGAGAGAGAGAAAAAAAGGGGGGGGGGAGAGAGAGGGGGGGGGGGGAAGGGGAGGGGGGGTGAGAGAGAGGGGGGGGGGGAGAGAGAGAGAGAGGAGGGGGGGGGGGGAGAAGAGGAGGAGAGGGAAGAGAGGGGGAAAAAAAAGGCAAGCAGAGACAAAAAAAGACAGACAGACACAAAAAAGACAGAAAAAGACAGGACGGGGGGATTTACAGTGAGAGTGAGTGTTGTGTATTGGGAATGCATTTTGTGCATTTTCTTTAAATGTTAGCCCCGGGGTGGGTGGTTAGTTTGGGGTGTTGTGTGTGTGGTGTGTGTGTGTTGTGTGTGTGTGTGTGTGGGTGTGAGGGAAAGTGTGTGGGATACTGCATGCCTGGCGCCCGCATTTTGGGGAGAAACAGTTTGTGTGCTATAGTGCAAAAGTGTGTTGTATTTTGTCTCAAACATACATTTTCAAAAAAATCAAAACCACCACATCCAATATATCCCCCTTCAAATTACATTCCCCCCAACTAAAACAAAAGCATCCAAATTTCCCTATCAAGTTTTGTCCCCTCAAAAACCTTTTTAACCCCTTATCACTCATTCCCTTTTTACCCCCCTATACTCACTTGTCTTTATTCCCTTTTCCAAAAATTTCATCTATAAAAAAAGGGAAAACCTCCACTCTTGTTCAAAATGTGTAAAGCAAAATTAAGGAAACAAGACAAAATTTTTTAAACAATGCCTCCCCCCCCCCCCTCTCCCCCAATTCACTGAAAAAACACAAGTGGCGAATATATGCCTGGCCCATAAGCACCCCGGGGGCAGACAAACCCTCAAAACCCTTTGGATAAAAACTATAAAACCCAAAGGTCCCCTGCGTGAAAAATCACGCAGAACACTTGTGCAGCATTAAAAACCCCTTCTGTTTTTTTTAGAAAAAGAATAGCCTTGTGTGCCCGTGGGGGGAATGACAAAATTGACAATGCTTTAAAATGGGGGCTGGATTAAAAAAAAAAAAAATTTTTTTAAAACCATAAGTGCTTTTTCCCTTATCCCCGATATAAAAAAAAAAGAAAAGAAAAAAAAGAAAAAGATTAAAAAAAAAAAAAAAAAAAAAAAAAAAGCACATGAGTGTAATTCCCTTATCCTCAATCTGTTATTTTTTAAACCCCCCCTTTCTATTACCTTAAGCACTCCAGTTTTGGGGCGGTCGTTTTTGCAGGCGTCGGTCTTGTCAGCACAGTGCAGTTCCTGCCTCAGGGGGTTCCTCCTCCAATGCCACCCCGTCAGGTCCTCATGGGTCCCCGTTTCTGTTGGTCAGGGACAAGAACGGGATCGTTTATTCCATTTTTTAGACCACCCCCTTACAACACACCCACCACACACACACACACCAACACACACACCCCCCACACACACACCCCTCAACACACACCACACACACACCACCACAACACAACACAAACACCACACCACACCACAGAACCACCCCCTCAATGCCACAAACACCCCTTAAAAACCAAAAAACCCCCTCAACACCACAACACACCCCAACGACAAACCCCCTCACAAAACCCCCCACAACCACAACAACAAAAATCACCTGTTTGATGGGTGGGGGTGGAGGGGGGCAGTAGGGGGAGGGAGGGGAGGTTTGAACTTGTTCTGTTTTATGGGCTGTATCCCCGTGTAGAAAGGGAGCCTCCCCGCCCCAAAACCATCTGATGGTGTAGCGGGTGCTTCAGCTGCTGCTACGTCTGTTTCCTGCCCACTAGGGTCTGGCTCTTTCCCCTTGACCTCTTCGTTTCGCCTCTACCCGCCGCCCGTCACACACACAAACCCCCCTCACTCAGGTACATCCGTTGGCAAGTGTCCGACATCCTGATCTGACAAAAATCTTTTAGGGTATGTTGTGTTGTATGACAATTTATCGGGTAGTTTGGGGTTTTCTGACAATTTTTTTTTTCGGGGGATGTTGTCTTTTACTGACAACCTTTAATTGTGTTTTACTGACAACTTTTAATTTTGTTGTATGACAAATTTTTTTTTTTAAAACTCTTATTTGGGTATTTGTTTGTACTGAAACTCTTATTGGGTTTTTTTGTTTGTATGACAACTTTTTATTTGGGTTGTTGTATTGTAAATGACAACTCTTTTGGGGGATTTGTATTGTACTGACAACTCTTATCTGGGGGTTTGTATTTTACTGACAACTCTTATCTGGGGTTTTTTGTTTGTTCTGACAAAACCCTTTTTATTGGGTATTTTTTTTTGTTTTTTGGGGATTTTTTTTAAAATAAACTCTATCTGGGATTTTGTATTGTACTGAAAATACTTTTTTTTTTTTTCCCTTTTTTTTTAGGGCTTTATTTCAGGGTTGCTTTACACCCCCTTTCCCCCCTCTAACCCCCCCCAAAAAAAATTTTGATTAATTGTTTTTTGCAAATAAACAAAAAGATGTTTTAAAAAACAACAAAAAAGGGACTGTTTTACGCTTTTCATTTCTTTTTAAAAACTTATTTTTCAAAATTTTCTACACATAAACCAGATGGGGGAGGGGGGGTTTCAAATTAAATTTTTAGAAAACAAAACTAAAAAAAAAGCAGTTCTGAAAATTTTGCTTTAATGACAACATTTATATAAGTTTGCGGAAAAAAAAAAAAAGAGGCAAAAAACTGATCACTGATTTTCATTGCAAAAACAAACCATGAGACAGAAAAAGTTCTAAACCCAAAAAACATGCAAAAACGATGAAAAAAAAAAATACCCGGGCCGTAGCAGAGGCAGCAGCCCTTGGTCAGGGAGGGGCGGATCATTGCTTTTGAATTCTTTTTTGCGGATTCTGCGCCCCTTTTTCTTGATCTTCTTGAACTTGGGGTTTGGCCTCCTGGAAAAAAAAACAAAACAGGGGTCCACAAAGGATTCCACAGCCTTTTCACAATTTCCGCCCAGGTTCAATTCCCGTTTCGGGAGATTTTTCCCCCGGAGTGAACGTTAGTGCTGATCCACTCTCCCCCAAAATCCCTTCGATGAGACTATAAAACTGGGCTCCTGTGCAAAGCAGCAAAATTTGCGCACACGTTAAAACCCGTTCCGCTTTTCGTAAGGTAGGCTATTGGTGCGGGGGGGGAAGGGTCAAGATTTTAAAAACTACATGTTACAAAGGGAACTGGATGTAAAAAAAAACTGAGTTTATTCCCCTTTCCCCGTTTTTAAAGAATAAATAAAAATAAATAAATAAAAAAATCATAATGCCCAAAACAGATACATGCTTTAGCTTTCACTTTGGACAGAAACCATGGGGGTGGTCGTGAGGCATCATTAGGGTAGCCAACATTTTCTTTTGTTTGCTTTTTGGGAAAAAACCCTTTACAATAATCAGAAATGGTGGAATATACCAAATTCCCTTTCCCCGTTAGAGCCCCAATTGACAGGTTTCTAGGTCTGCAAATAATAAGCATTTAAAGGGTTTAACCTCTTGTTTTTTTGGTGGCAAAAGATTTACTACGGCGAAACCAACACAGCTTCTAGACTTTATAGGTTCTCTTTTTTTTGTGGGGTTAAAAATTTTTTGCGAATTTTTTGTTATTGGTTGAGAGAGCGGCAAAACTGTCTGCAGAAATTTATGTCTGGGTGACAGATTGGGCAGGTTTTGGGGAGGTATGTTTCCCCGCAAAGTGAAAGCAAAAGGGTGATCTTATTTGATGGCACCCCCTTAGATTTTCTCTGCTTAAAAGGAAAAAAAAAATCTTACAGGATAAAAAGACTTACTATTTAAACCCAAAACCCCTAGCTCATTTTCCCTTTTTCCCAAATGGATGTCAAGTTTTTTTTTCCATATTTTTTTTTTTTTTAAACCCAATGTTATGGATACTTATTGATATGTGTGTTTTTGTTTTGTGGGGGGGGGGGGGGGTGGGGGGGGGGTAATGCTAAGAGAATGTATGTTGTATGCATTTTGGGCCCTTCGAGCAACCCTGCGTTTTGTAGGCCCGAGTATATTCTGTTCAAATACTAAAGGATTGACTTTTTATGCACGTGAACTTTTTCTTGCATTTTCAGAAAAAACCTAAAATTTTTATATGAAAAAGTCTTCCCCTTTTCCTCAGGTGTCAGGAATTCATGGCCCCAGTAAAAGCAGGAAGACAGAGTTTGCTGAAACAAAAAAAAAAAAAGAACTGATAAACACTTTTTTCTATACAAACCCCTCAAAATTAAGATGGGTTAAAACATAAACAATCCTATGCAATTCTTCAATTTTGATCAAATCATTTACACACTGATTTTTAGTTACAATTTCTATGATGTTTTTTCATCATGTTTTTGTTTAGCCTACTTAACAAGTTTTTCAATAAAGGAAAAACTTTTACAAAAAAAAACAAAAAACCAAAAAAAAAAAAACAAAAAAATATACCTAAAAAGCTTTCATAAAACCATATCTGAACATTTCCTATGGAGTGAAAAAAAAAAAACATTTAGACAAGAAAGTCATCAAAAAGAGTGAAACCTGGGGACTCAGATCTTCAAAAAAAACCCCCCCCCCCCCCCCCCCCCCCCCCCCCCCCCCCCCGGGAGAATTTGTTGGGCCCTGAATTTGTTAATGTTATCAATTTACCCAAATGCAACATGTGTAATACAAGTAAGCATAATGCAACATGTGTAATACAAGTTAAAAAGGGCCATTTTAAAAATTTTTTAAAAAAATGTTTTTAAATTAAACAATGTTAAAAAGATAATGAACATGTAAAACAATGTAAACATAAAGAATGTAATACAATGTAAACATAATGCAACGTTTAATACAAAAAAGATAAGCATAATTTCAAATATGTACAGGGTTTGTCAGTTGGTTTTCGATCCCTTTTTCGGGGGAGGGGGGGGCGATAGCTAGTGGTAAAATCGC
>JASPKP010008509.1:7500-11479 GCA_030674155.1 Stramonita haemastoma | reverse complement strand
CTCCTCTCTCTCTCTCTCTCTCTCTCTCTCTCTTCTCTCTCTCTCTCTCTCTCTCTCTCTCCTCTCTTCTCTCTCTCTCTCTCTCTCTCCTCTCTCTTCTCTCCTCCTCTCTCTCCTCTCCTCTCTCTCTCTCTTCTCTCTCTCTCTCTCTCTCTCTCTCTCTCCCCCCCGTGTGTGTGTGTGTGTGTGTGTGTGTGGTGTGTGTGTGTGTGTGTGTGTGTGTGTGTGTGTGTGTGTGTGTGTGTGTGTGTGTGTTGTGTGTGTGTCGTGCGTGCGTGCGTGCGTGTGTGTGTGTGTATGTGTGTGTGTTGTGTGTGTGTGTGTGCGTGTGTGTGTGTTGTGTGTGGTTTATATATATATATATTGTGTGTGTGTGTGTGTGTGTGTGTGTGTGTGTGTGTGTGTGTGGTGTGTGTGTGTGTGTGTGTGTGTGTGTGTGTGTTGAGTGTGTGTGTGTGTGTGTGTGTGCAGAAAACATCCTTCAGACTTCAATTTTGTCCCCCATTCTTTGATCTCGGACGCCATTGGTTCATTTTCTGACCTCAATTGAGGGCACTAGAGTTGTGACCTAGTTGTACGCAGCCATGTTTTATTAGCTCAATTGAGGACAGTACGGTTGTGACCTGGTTGTACACATCCCTGCTTTCTGACCTCAAAAACAAGCAAGGCTATTTTCAATGAAACTCTCTCACGCTCTCTACCTTCTACCCGTGGTTTTATTTTTTTCCAACTTTTAAACATTCTTTTTTTTTTACATCCAGTCTCCGTGTGCATGCAGTTTTGTAAATGTTGTCATCCGTTCCCATCGGTACACAATGGTCTGCTCTTCCGAAAAGCCCAACAGGTTGTGGAGGGGGGAGGGGGCGCGTTTCCTTCTGTGTATCGTCGATCTGTCGTCAATCTGTCTGTGCATCTTCCTGTCTCTGTCACTTGTGTTCTTTTTTTTTACATCTAGTCCCCATGCATGAGGTTTTCTAAATTTTGCCACCCTGTTCCCACCGGTACACAATGGCATAGTCTTTAGAAATGTGGAACAGGTTTAATACTTGTGCAAAATGTTCTACGCACGTTTGCACAGGGGGTTTCGGATTGTTCTCTCCTCCGAAGACTTGTGGGGGTAGTGGAGTTGGCACTGATGTTAACTCCAGGGGAAATATTTCTTTGAACAGGTGTATTGGTGGTGGCTAACCACTAGGCTATCTAGTCCCCTTACTCTTTTTTTTTTACTGCCTCATCTTCTGTGACGTGCCCGTCGCACTGTTCCCACACTGCTCATTTCAATCTCCCCGCCACAGCCATAGCCAGATTCGTCATGTCACATCCTCAGGGTCAGAAGTCCACAGGGAGCCCATCATATCAGGCCGCCGTGGGGCCACCAGCCAGAGGGGCCCTGCATTGCTGCTGGGTCACTTTGGTGGTGTTCAGTGGTGCCTGTTCTGAGCTAACATACGCAGGACACTACCTACAAAGCTCCCTACTAACGACGGTATTAGCTCAGTCGCTGAGTCCCCCCTCCCCTTTACTTTTTAGTTTACTTCCTTACAAAAACTTTGAAAAGTTCAAGTAGGCGGTACTGTATGACGTGATTTTCAGGGGAGGGGGGGGGGGGGTACTTTTCAAGGGAAATATTTTTTTTTATTGCTTCTCTTTGCATAATCCATTTTCAGTCTTTTGATATTGGTGTGACTTATTTGACACACTCTTTCACAAAGTCGCATGGTTTGGTCACGTCACGGGTCATAACGCTCTTGCCAAGACTATCATCCTACAGGGGACACTGGAGGGAGGAAGACACAGGGGCAGACAAATGAAGAACTGGATGCAGAACATCAAAGACTGGTCCGGCCTTGACATGGCGCTGTTGATGCGAAAGGCTGAAAACAGATCGGCTTTGAGTAAAGTGTCGACCAATGCGTTCTGCGACGACCATCTCGAGACTGCTGATGATAGTGATGCTGACGATCCCAAATACTCCCAATCTTTTAGAGCCCTCCCCCCTCCCTCCTGGATTGTTAAAATCGTGGGAAGAGAAAGGTTCTCAGATGGATGCCAATTCTCGTAAAAGCAAAACAACAAAACATGCAAGAAGTATAAGAAGCATGTCCCAAGAAGAGAAAAATAGCGGAGGGGGGGTTGTCACGAAAGGTTTATCGCTCTGCAGGGAGCTCGCCACGAGGGCGTAATTAAAAGTTGTGATTTTATTTTTATTATCATATATTTACTGACTTCTTTTGTGTGTTGTTTTCCTTTGTGCTTTGGAGTGGAGGGGGGGGGGGAGTCACTGTAGTTGTGGTCTATATTCTTTATCTGGTGGTGGTGGTGGAGGTGTGCGTTCCCCAGTTTAATACTCATGAGGTCACCCAGAATGTACACTCTGATTTACTCATCCCACATGGGAGTTACTGTGAGACTGTTGCACAGTGAATGAGAAGCTTACGTGTATGACTGTTTTAAAGTACCTCACCATATAGGCAGCCATACTCCGACTTCAGAGGATTTTTTTCTCCTTTCATGGAGAGTGCAGGTTGTTATGTTAAGAGCATGTCAAGGTTGAAGGCAATCTCAACACAACATTTGACAAAATAACAACATTTTTAGTGTAGGCCTTGGCAATTAATGGACATCAATAACTGACACAGCTTTTTGGCCTGGGCCAATATTCTTGATCTCAATCAAAACAATTCTGCTCTTTCTCTGTTTGCTTGGTTTCCTAATGCTATCGACATTTCGTGTCTTGCTGGGACATTTTCGGGATCACCATCAATTCCCCTTTCAAAGATTGAAATTAGAGACGATGACAGTTTTTTTTTCTTCCTAAATGAATAATGTGCTTTTCAGAATTTGCTCTTTATCTTAACGAAATCGTAAGTTGTATGTTTATCCTCACTCCTGTCTTCATTGCATAAATAATATAATGTTGGTGGATCGGTGGTCTAGGTGGTCACGCGCCTGTCCTAGGAAGCAAAAAGTCCGGGTCGGAGTGTGCGGGGTTCGTACCCCGTTTGGACCCAAAACTTTTTCCCCATCCATTAGACCATGAGTGGTGGTCTGGGAGCTAGTCTTTCGGATGAGACGATAAACCGAGGTCCCGTGTGTTACACATCACTATTTAGCGCACGTAAAAGAACCCACGGCAACAAGGGGGTTGTCCCTGGCAAAATTCTGTAGAAAAAAAGCCACTCTGATAGGGAAACAAATACACTTGCATGCAGGAAAAAGAAAAAAAAATGGGTAGGCGCTGCACATGTGGCGACGCGCTCTCCCCGGGGAGAGCAGCCCGAATTTCACGCAGAGAAATCTGCCGTGACATACAGTGGTACAAAATACAAAATACAAAATACAAAAAGTACAAAAAATAATATTTAACTTGGGTCTGGAGGGAGTAAAGCTACAACATTTGTTTGTGTCCCTCGACTAGAGCTATGAGGTTCACCACTGGTGAGAGTTTTGCGCTTGCCTCCATGTTTTCCCACCATTAAAGGTAGCCGCATTCTGATTTCGGGGGATAACTTCTAACATATACTTATTCCTTTTCTTTGATAAAAAAAGAAATGTTGTTTTGCGTAAGTTTTCCTTGATTTTAAAAACTGTAGTTCTTTTCTAAGGCTAATGTCGGTTAGCATAAGCTTTCTTTGATTTTAATCACTGTAGTTCTTTTTCTGAAGCTAAATAATATACATTTTAAACATCATACCCATTCCTTTTAGGTAGGTTTTTTTTCCAATCCTTTATTTTCTATCTTTCCTTTCCTGAAGTGTGCACTGCGATTATATCTGTGGGTGTGGCTATTTATTTTATCCGCTTTTAAAGTAACACATTCATTCATTCATTCATTCATTCATTCATTCATTCATTCATTCACTCATTCATTTATCATTGTTTGTTCGTTTGTTTGTTCGCTTGTTTGTTTATCTTGTATTTTCATCTGTCTTATTCTTGTTCCTACCGTATTTGACTCCGAAATCTGTGACCTACAAGT
>JASPKP010008508.1:10000-11480 GCA_030674155.1 Stramonita haemastoma | reverse complement strand
GCCCGGGTTCGCAACGGGGCCTTGGTTTATAGTCTCATCCGAATGATTTTGACTTCATTCGTTTTTTTTCGTCAAACTGGGAAAAAGGGCGAGGCGGGGGTACGAACCCAGAACCTCCCGGTTCAGGGTAAAGGGATAGGGAAAAAGACTTTTTTGCGCAGGAGATAAAAAGGGTTTTTGTTGTAAGAGAAAAACTGTTATTGTTGTGGGAGATAAAGAATTTGTTTTTGTTTATTTTATTTTACTTTTTCTTTCATCATTCTTTTATATCGAGGAAAATGGGATAAGCACTCATGTGTTTTTTCCCCATTGTGCAAATTTATCTGTTCCCCCCGGCACACATGGCCTACTTACGAAAAACGGAACAGGAGTTAACGGTGCGCAAGATGTTTTGCGTGCGTTCACACGCGGGGGGCCCCAGTTTACAGTCTATCCGAAGATTTTGGGGGAGTGGAGTCAGCACTGAGTTAACTCCAGAGGAAAAATCCCCTCGAACGGGAATCAAAAACGAAATCGTCCAAATTTTTCGGCGCAGAATTGGTTACTCTGTGGATAAAGAATGGGTTTTGGTGGAGAAAGAATTGGGTTGTTTGTGAGTAAAAATCTGGGTTTTTGTGTGAAGAAAGAATTGGGTTTTTGGGAGATAAAGGCGGTTGTTGGTGAGAGAAAGAATTTGGTTGTTGTTGAGATAAAGACTGGTTTTTTGTGGGAAGAAAGTCTGGTTGTTGGTGAGAGAAAGAATTGGGGCTGTGTAGATAAAGACTGGTTTTTGTGAGAGAAAGCTTGGGGGTTTGTGGAGAGAAAGAAATTTGGTTTTTTGTGTGAGAAAAAGATTTTTGGGGTTGGTAGATAAAGATTTGGTTGTTGTGTGAGATAAAATTTGGTTTTTTTGTGAGATAAAAAATTGGGTTTGTAAAAAAAAAGAATTGGTTTTTTGGGGCGATAAAAAAAATTTGGTTGTGTGATAGAAAAATTTGGGGGTTTTGTGGAGAAAGACTTGGTGGGTTGTAAAAAAGAAAGATTTGTTTTTTTTGTTTGGGGGATAAAAGAATTGCTTGTTGTTTGAGAGAAAGAATTTGGGGTTGTTGTGTAAGAAAGACTTTGGGGGTTGGTGAGAGAAAGATTTTGTTGTTGTGGGGGGATAAATCTGCTACGACCAACCAAATACATCAGCTTGATTTCTTCTGTCACCGTTAGGGTAATGAAAAGGTAAAAGAAAAAGCACTCATGTCTTTTTTACCCCCCACCCCCCGTGTGTTTTCAGTTTTGTAAAGTTTTATCTGTTCCCACCGGCACACAACACCGACTCTTACAAAAAGCTGAACGGGGGTTGGTGTGGAGTAAGATTTCTCCACATGTCCGACAAAAATTTTTTTTTTTAAAACAGTACCAAAAAAAGCGAAACAAATAGCAATAACTTATTAGCAGCAGGACATAAAGAGCATGGTGCACAACACCACACACAACACCAAAACACACA
>JASPKP010008508.1:0-7500 GCA_030674155.1 Stramonita haemastoma | reverse complement strand
AATAAAGTAATAATACTAGTGTAAAGTAGTAAAGTAATAATACTAGTGTAAAGTAATAATGTAATAATCCTAGTGTAAAGCGCAATAGTACTGTTGTAAAAAGTAATCTACACACACACACCTATGCTATTGTAAAGTAAAAAAAATAATCCTAGAGTAAAGCGCAATAATACTAGTAGGTAAAAGGTTAAAAGGTAAAGGTGTCCCATAACCTATGTGTTCGTAGGGGAGCGAGGCGTCAGAGACCTCAGCTTCTCTAGGGGCCAGCAAATTGAGGGCAGCGCCCATCTTCTCTCCCTTGCTGCTTTACCTTCCCTGACCCTAAAGAGGGCAGGTAGCCATTTACAGCTGAGTAAACTGGGGGGGGGGGGACTGTACTGAAGCCAAGGTGCGCAAAACGGTCACCCATCTTATTGGTAACCACGCTCCACGCTGCTTAACTTGACTGGGGGGAAAGGGAGCGCTCTGACCACTGAGCTATCCCGCCACACACACACATCTATGCTGGTGTCAAGTAAACTACATGTACATCTATGTAAGGAGTGACGTAAATGATGCAATAACGTTAATCATCCTGACAGACAACAAGAGCAAGCAAAGAGCCAGGATAAACTCCAGTGATGACTCACCTTAGGCATTGGCCACACAGGGCCCCTGCACAGGTGGAGTCAATGAAACAGCAGTTCTATGCTAGGCTAATCTCGGCAGCTGTGTGCATTGCAGAGGGCGTGAACTGAGAACCTGGACGTGTTGGACATCAATAGTGATTCTGCAAGAGTCTGCTCACGTCCAGCTCAAGACCTTAGCGCCAGATGTTCCCAAATCTTGTTGCGCCCACGGTTTTTCATAAAAGCACTGCCTAATTTTCAAAGAACGCGAATTCGATAAGGTAGGTTGGCTTGGCCTGGTCCGAGTCAAACACAGCTATGACGTTGCTAGTGTGAGCATCAGTGCCTCTCAAGCTGTCATACCTGCCCTCACCTTCCCCCCCAGGTCTAAGCGGAGGTTGCCGATACTCCGTGAACTCATAACCCTGTTTAGACTCACCCACCAGCACATCACACATCACTGTGTAGTGACGGCAGCTCTGCACAGGGTTGGAAACAAAATTAACCAAGTAGAATGGGGCCGAAGGATGCGAATCAGCCATGGGGTTCCGCGTGTAAACTGGATCAAACTTTCTGTGCTGTCTGGGCTTATGCCGAACACCTGGCACGTCAGAAATCAAGGCCACGGTCTCGGGAGGAGTACAAACTGTGACGTCATCGCAGTAAACTGCTGATTCTGCTGAAGCAAATGGAGTAACCCAACCCGTGGGATTTCTCAGGGATGCGAAATCCTTCTTTGCAAATGGAGAGAGCGTTTTGAAGGGAGGTGCCATGAAAGAGAGTCTCTTCATTCACTGGACCACCACGGGCTCGCTTCATTTGTTCGCGTTTGCGAGCGTACTTGTACTCCGCATCGCTCGTGATGAGAAAGATGCGTGTGACTCTCGTCTTTCCGCGTTTGTACACTTCTCGGTCAGAGAAGCGAGAAGCTATATAAGTAAAATGGGGGCCGTCGTAGGTCAGTTCAGACAAGATGAAAAGAGGTCCTGTTCCTGGTTCCTCCTTCTCTTCTTTTTCTTTTTGTGCTGCTTGTTCCATCGCTGTTTTTTCCTCCCTATTTATTTATGTCCCCTCGAGATAGATAGATAGATAGATAGATACCGCTGACTTGCAATTCACTTAACCAGAACACTTGATTCAAAAGGCCTCTGTGCACAAGATGAAAGATGTCTGCTTCTAAAAGAGAGTTTCATGTGCAGACGACCCAGGGATGGACTTTGGTTCAGCTGACAGCGAGGACCATGCAGTCTCTCTACAGCAGAGAAACCGGCACTCCTCCTGACAGGCACCCCCTGTTGGTAACGGCAAACACAGCATCAGCTGTCTGTGTCTCTCTGTCTCTGTCTCTGTCTCTGCATTCCTGCCTGCCTGCCTGCCTGTCTGTCTCTGTGTCTCTGTGTCTCTGTGTCTGTCTGTCTGTCTCTGTCTCTGTCTGTCTGTCTGTCTGTCTGTCTGTCTGTCTGTCTGTCTGTCTGTCTGTCTGTCTGTCTGTCTGTCTGTCTGTCTGTCTGTCTCTCTCTCTCTCTCTCTCTCTCTCTCTCTCTCTCTCTCTCTCTCTCTCTCTCTCTCTCTCTCTCTCTCTCTCTCTCTCTCGTGATGAACGTTTAAGATATGGATTATATAACTTTCGTTTCTAATTATTGCTGTTATATTATTTCATATACATATATGCTGATGGTGATGTGTGTGTAATACCCATGTCATATGCCCACACTCTACACCCACCATTCTTTTGTATTGTGGCCTAAGGCCGATGTACAGTAAAAGTCTGAAGTCTGAAGTCTGAAGTCTGTCTCTCTCTCTCTCTGTCTCTCTCTCTGCCTCTCTCTCTGCCTCTCTCTCTGCCTCTCTCTCTGCCTCTCTCTCTGTCTCTCTCTCTGTCTCTCTCTCTGTCTCTCTCTGTCTCTGTCTCTGTCTCTCTCTCTCTCTCTCTCTCTCTCTTCCTCTCTCTCTCTCTCTCTCTCTCTCTCTCTCTCTCTCTCTCTCTCGGTGCAGGGAATGGTGTGTAACGGGAAAACGTTAACAGTTTAGCATTCAAGGAGGAAAACAAAATAATGACGGAGAAAGATTCCATTATTTGGAAATGTTGTTTTGTACTATATAAAATCAGAAGGAAGAACATTACTTTGGTGTTTAGAGTCTAATATCACAGAACAAAAACAAAAAAAAACCTTTAATGTGATAGACTTAGCCATGATGTATGGAACTATTTTCTTCTTGTTTTTGTATGTATTCATGATATGGATTCTGATAATACTAGGGAAGTGAAATCAAGCAAAATATGAATTTAATATACACCTTAGGATTGTTAACGTACACTAATAACGCACGGATATGTATGGAATGTTGAATATTGTGTATTATTTACTGCTTTATATCGTGATGCTTTCCAAAATCTACTCTGCATCTACTCTGCCCAAGGCCGATGTGCAATTAAATCATTTCAGTGTTCTCTCTCTCTCTCTCTCTCTCTCTCTCTCTCTCTCTCTCTCTCTCTCTCTCTTCTCTCTCTCTCTCTCTCTCTCTCTCTCTCTCTCTCTCTCTCTCTCTGGAACAAAAATAATCTGGGCTAAGACGTAGATGATGATGACAGTAGTAATAATAACAACAACAACAACAACAACAACAACAACAATAATAATAATAATAATAATAATAATAATAATAATAATAATAATAATAATAGTAGTAGTAGTAGTAGTAGTAGTAGTAGTAGTAGTAGTAGTAGTAGTAGTAGTAGTAGTAGTAGTAAGCACCCATCAGTCTCGGAAGACTGGGTAAGTAAGTATGGAGGGCAAGCTGTTACCCATGCAGAAGACCCCTCCCCTCCACACCACTGGAATGATCCATTGGAAAGGCAATGACCGATACGAATGGTTCCAGTACCGTCGCAGGAGCCACCAGAACGTTGCTACCATATATATACAGCCCCGAGCCGCCCTGGGACTCCAACTCCCCGATTTTTCCTCAGGGAGGGTGTCTAAGCATGACACCTGTGCGCATGCTGGGGTTTTTTTGTATAATCTTGTCATCCGCTTCTACCCGCACAGGATGGCCTGCTCTAATAATAATAATAATAATAATAATAATAATAATATAATAATAATAATAATAATAATACTATACTACTACTACTACTACTACTACTACTACTACTACTACTACTACTACTACTACTACTAACTACTGATGATGATGATGATGATGATGATGATGATGATGATGATGATGATGATGATGATGACGATGACGATGACGATGACAATGACGACAACGACGACGACGACGACGACAACAACAACAACAACAACAACAACAACAACAACAACAACAACAACAACAACAACAACAACAATATGAAAGTAGTATAAATACTGACCTGAAAGTTGTGGATTTGTAGTAAAACTTAGTAAACAATTGTGTGGAGGGCAGCAGGTAGGTGTTTGAAAACTAACAGATAAAAGGACAACAGTTCCTAAAACAGCTGCTCTTGTTTCTGAGGGACCCTGGCTTTCAACCCTGTTACTTATCTCATCCTGGGCTTCTTCAGTGATATCCAGTTCACGGCATTTTCCTCCTATCCATGTTGAGCTTTCCCGGTAGCCCTGTATTGTACACACATCACGTGAAGAACGTCTTAACGTAGCCTACAGGAGTAGGGCACCATCAAACTGCTAAAAAGCCACACCAAAGTGTTTTTTTCCTTTCGTGTCACACAAGTTTGATAAGTGTTACAGGTTGATTTTTTTTTTTCTAATGGAATATATTAATTAATCTGTCCTTGGCTCAGTGGTTAGTACCTTGGGTTACAAACTGCAAGGTCATGGGTTTGAATCCCATGTATAACAGCTCTAGGGATTTTTCGGACTCTGGCTGGCTCCTTTTTTCTTTTTTTTTTATATTGAGGATAATGTAATAAGCACTCATGTGCGCTGTTTTTACATCCAGACCCCGTGTGTATGCAGTTTTGTCATCTTGTCATCTGTTCCCACCGGCACACAATGGCCTACTCTTACGAAAAGCGGAACAGGATTAACGTGTGCGCAAGATGTTCCGCGTGCGTTCACCAGAGCGAGTGTTCTACGGAGCTCATTGAGAGGGCTGGGATCACACACAAGTCGAGCTTCATTCACAAAACAGATGCAACCAGACAGGCGAGCACATCCTTCAAAGGTATACGCTATTCAGCGACCTGAGGAAGAAAGTGTGGCCGATGGAGATAACCCTACAGATCAAGCTGTAGGCCCGGGAGAGGAGCTGGACATGACATGCCATTATTTTCCCCAGACACATCTGACAGTGTAAAGTGAACGAGAGAAGAAGAAGAAGAAGAAGAAGAAGAAGAAGAAGAAGAAGAAGAAGAAGAAGAAGAAGAAGAAGAAGAAGAAGAAGAAGAAGAAGAAGAAGCAAATTTGAGAGTGTTGCTCAAATTACCTAACCAACAGCGGATGTGTCTGTATCTCTGGGGGCCAGTTGATGCCGGTATGATATTCCATGGTAGTAAGTATGGGGTGCAGCCCTGTCACGTAGTATCAAAGCACAAGCACTTTCATAGCAGCACCACCCTCACCATCATCACCTTCACCTGTGCCCTTGTCCCGTGGACCGTGGGGGCACAACTCAAGACTTTGCATCCAGCTTCCTCCACTCTTCACAGTCCTCCGCCTTCCGTAGCAGATCGCTCCACCCAAGGCCCGTCCATTCTCTAATGTTGTCTTCCCATCGTTTCCTCTGTCTGCCTCTTTGTCTCCCTCCTTGTACTGTACCCTGTAAGACACAGTCTTGGCTAGTCCAGATGTTCGTGTGACGTATCCGTACCTCTTTAGCTTGCGTTTTTTCCACTGAAGTCAGGAGTTCTTCATATGGTCCATGGCATTTTTTATTCTTGTTTTCACATCTTTATTAGCACCATCATTCATGATCATGCAATAAAGAAAAAATACATTGTCTTTGATTTGATGACCCTGGTTGCTCTGGTGTCATGCTGACTTCAGTTTCGATTTCCCCATACACATTGTATTGTATTGTATTGTATTGTATTGTATTGTATTGTATTGTATTGTATTGTATTGTATTGTATTGTATTGTATACCACTTGAAGTCACGGCAGATTTCTCTGCGCGAAATTCGGGCTGCTCTCCCTGGGGAGCGTGTGTCGCCACAAGAACAGCGCCACCCATTTTTTTTCTTCTTATTCTGTGTGCATATGTATTTGGTTTCCTATCAGAGTGGTTTTTTCCTACAGAACTTTGCCAGGGACAGCTCTCTTGTTGCCGTGGGTTCTTTTACATGCACTAAATGAGTTTTGCGCACGGGACCTCAGTTTATCATCTCATCCAAAAGGCTAAAACCTAGACAATCCCTCACGGTCTTGTGGGTGGTGGAAAAAGTTTTGGGCACAAAGGGGGATCAAACCACCACACACTTCAAATAAAACCCCGGACTTTTTTTTTTTCGCTGTCTAGGCAGGTGTGTTACCACTAGACCACAGATCCACCATATGTATGTGTGTTGCCTTCAGTGCCTGGGCTTTATCATACCTGTGGGGGGGGGGGGAGTATGTGGGTATGTGTGTGTGCGTGCATGTGTGTGTTTGTGTGTGCCTGCGTGTGTGTGTGTTTGTGTGTGCCTGCGTGTGTATGTTTATGTGTGTGAATGTGTGTGCAGACCCCGTGAGCAATCAAGTTTTGTACAATTTTGTCATTATCTATTCCCACAGACATACAATGGCCTCTACTCTTCGGAACGGCGGAACAGGTTTTAACGTGTGTGCAAGATATTCTGCGTGTGTTCACACAGAGGACCTTAGCTTACGGTTTCATTCAAAGGATGTTTGCTGGGAGGGAGTGGAGTCGGCACGGACGTTGTAACTCCAGGGGGGGAAATCGCCCTGAAGGAGAGGGGAGAGAGGGGGGACGCACAGCCCACAAATCCAGCAACACTCAGCCAATAGTGCTAAATTTAGCGCGCCCTTCCTTTTACCTAGTCACAAGTGTGGTCAGTTCCTGCTATAAACAGCATGAGCTAGCCACACCTAGGCTGGATTCTCAACTTGTTGCTTCAAAACAATTTCTACAAATTGTAACATTTTTGGGGTGGCCCGAGGTGCTGAGGTGGGAGAACTTGCGGGAGCGTGGGACCTCCGACTTTCTGGCTCGCGGCTGCAAGTCCTGATATCAGCTTCTGCTTGAAAGGACTATAATTCTACTGAAAGAAAGAAAAAACCTAGGCTGGAATGTAAGTTGCTTTAAGAATTGTGACATTTTGGGGGTGGCCCAAGGTGCTGAAGTGGGAGAACTTGCCGAAGCGTGGGACCTCTGACTTTCTGGCTTCTGACCACAGTCCTGATATCAGAGAAATCTGGAAAGGACTATAATTCGACTAAAACAAACAAAACCTAGGCTGGGATGGGATGGATTAATTAATCAGCAGCTGAGAGGAGCTGAAAGTGGGGGAAACTGACAGCTGTTGGGGGCGAAGGAAGGGGGGGAGGGAGGGGGGGGGGGCGTCTCGGTGGTGGCTTGAACCACCCCAGGGTCAAAGTCCGTTTGTCAGGTTGCCAGCACAAGGCTCAAACCACAAGGCTACAGGTATCTCCTCCGCACACATGTCGCGGGTGTGTGTGTGTGTGTGTGTGTGTTATTTTTTAATTTATTTTTTTTATTTATTCTTTTATATCGAGGATAACAGAATAAGCAATCATGTGCTTTTTTTCATCCGGTCCCCGTGTGTATGCAGTTTTTAGTTAATATTGTCATCTGTTCCCACCGGCACACGATGGCCTACTCTTACGAAACGCGGAACAGGATTTAACGTGTGCGCAAGATGTTCTGCGTGCGTTCGCACACGGGGCCTCGGTTTAAAGTCTCATCCGAAGGACTTTTGGGGAGAG
>JASPKP010008507.1:0-11481 GCA_030674155.1 Stramonita haemastoma | reverse complement strand
GTCTATGCCAAATTTGTACTGTACTATAGCAAATTTTTTTACTGTACATAGCCAAATTTTTGTACTGTGCTATAGCCAAATTTGTACTGTACTATAGCCAAATTTGTACTGTACTTAGCCAAATTTGCTTTCCTATGCCAAAATTTGACTTGCTATACCCCAAAATTTGTACTTGCTTTGCCAAAATTTGTAGTGTGCTATAGCCAAATTTTGTCTGGAAAGCCAAATTTGACGGGTGTTAACCCCAAATTTGTCTGTACTATAGCCAAATTTGTACTGTGCTATAGCCAAAATTTTGTACTGTGTATACCCCCAAAATTTGTACTGTGCTTTAGAAAATTTGTCTTTGTATAGCCAAATTTGTACTGTGCTTAGCCTTTTGTCTGTCTTTACCCCAAATTTTTGTATTTTGGCTTTTTGCCAAATTTTTTTGTCTGTCTTTTTAGCCAAATTTTGTTACTGGCTTAGCCAAAATTTGAAATGTGGCTATAGCCAAATTTGTATGTGTATAGCCAAATTTGACTGGCTTACCAAATTTTGACTGGTATAGCCAAATTTTTTACTTTTGCTATAGCCAAATTTGTACGTGCTATAGCCAAATTTGTACTGTGTTTTTACCACGTTGTCAGAGCATTGTACTTGGATTTGTTTTCCCCTGGGTTTGAACCCCACTGTTCAAGGGGATTTTTTTTTTTTCCCGGTTTTGAAAACTCACCCACTGATCCTGCCCCCCCCTGAAAGTCCTTCGGGTGAGACTGAAAGTGAGGCCCCATGTGCAAACTCATGAGGCATTTTTGCAATGTTAAAAAAAATCCCGTTGGGGGTTTTTGAAACCATTAGTATGTGATAAAAAATGAGGCGAGGTTTAATTTAAAAGTAAACAGAATTCTTTTTTTGTCGAACGCTAGACAGTGATTTTTTGTTGCTGTCATATGAAAGAAAACATGTTGTGCCCCCATTAACGTTTTAAGCAGTAAACCCCGTCAAGGCCAGCACATCCAATTTTTGCCTGGGAGGAAAATCGTAAGTCTTTCTGGAAAAAAGGTAGGAGAATGGACCAAGAAGGCAAAAAATTGATGTTTTGGGAAAAGGTGACAAATAGAAAAGCAGAAAGGGGCAGAAACAAAGAGGAATAGAAAAGAGGGAACCCCTGCACAAAAATTTCCCAGGGGGGAAAGATGTATTGATACAAACGGCCCCCCATGCATCCAACAGGGAAGTAAAACAGAAAAAAAGTTAGAACAGAAAAAAAACAGATTATCTATTATAGGAGTCTTTGATGAAAAAACATCAACAAATGTGAGGTTTAGATTTAAAGTTAGAGGCACCCATCGTCTTGGAAGACAGGATTCACTCTAGTTTTAGGGTGCAAACCCCTGGGTAAGTAAGTATGTGGGCAAGCTTTTTACCCATGCAGCAGCCCCCCCCCTCTCCACGCCATTGGAAAAATCCTTTGGGAAAAAGGAATGGCCGATACAATGGTTCCAGTACCTTTTCCATAGGTTTTTGGGTGTGGCTCCCATTAAAAAAAGGGTAAGTTGCATTGCACCAAAAAGAAATTTTTTCATTTGGGGTTTAATGATAATTGTTTGCAAAAGAAAGGTATTCAATATCGAAAAAGGGATCGAAATAGGACAATTCTTTGAAAAGTTATTACAAATTGAAGTGACAGACTGCAGGAAGTGGCAACATGGAAAATTGCGTTTTTTCATCAAAAAGTTGCAAATTTGGGGCTTCGGGGGGTTTTTTTTATAAGCATTTTTTAAAAGCAAAAAAAACCTAATTATGCCTTGATATTTCAATACAGGGGGCAGGATAGCAAAGTGGTTGACCCAACCCATTTTTCCCCTCGTCAAGTTAAGCCAGCTTTGAGTTTGGTTTTTCCCATTTTTGGATGGGTGACCGTTTTCGCACCTTTTGGCTTCAGCACAGTCCCCGCAGTTAAACCCCAGTGTCAGTGGGTCCCCTGCCCTTTTTTAAGGTCGGGGGAAAGGTAAACAGGGGGGAGAGAGAGGGGCGCTGTCCTTGATATGTGGCCCTAGAGAAGTGAGGGCTCTGACGCCTGCTCTCCACGACTCCCCTAGGTTTGGGACACCTTTTCTTAAATTTTTTTTTTTTTTAAATTTCAGTAAAAGGGTAGAAGAAGGGCATAGTTTTTTATAAAAATCGAATATCAAAATTGACAACCTGCCCCCCTGCCTAAATGCCCCCGTTTAAAAAAAAAAGGGGGGAGGGTCCCAATGACTGATTTCATGGTGGAGCGTCCAAAAATAAAAACAATCCTTTGTCATCGTGTTTTTTCAAAGGGTGGAAATCCGTGGTCTACGAAAGCCCTGCCTAAAAAAGTGAAGTCTGGGTTAAAAAGGAGTATGGTATTCAATCCCTGTTTATCCCCCCCAAAATTTTTTTCGCCCATCCACAAGACCATGAGTGGGGGTTTTCCTGGGTGCTGGCCTTTCGGATGAGGCAATAAAACTGAGGCCCCCTTACTTACATAACACCTATTTAGCACACGAAAAAAAGAACCCAAGGAACAAGAGAGTTTTTCCAGGGGAAAAAAAATTTCCCTTTTTTGTTTTTTCCCCCCCATCCACAAACCCATGAGGGGTTTGGTCTGGGTCGGTCTTTGGATGAGGCAATAAGATGAGGTCCCATTACTAAAAATTTAATTTTTTAAACTTAAAACAACTTTTTTTAGCGCCAAAAAAAAGGGAACCCAGGCAGCAAGAGCGTGGTCAGTGGCAAAAAATTCTGTGAAGAAAAAGCCACTCTGAAATTAAAAGTGCAGAAGGAAAAGACAAAAAAAAAATAATGGGTGGCACTGCTCTTGTGGAAATGCGCTGTCTTCCCCCAGGGAGAGCAGCTGGGAATTTCTCAGGGGGGAAAAATTTGCAGTGATTTGAAGGCTAAAAAAACATTGAAAAACATGTTTCAGTTTTTGGCCTGTCTGAAAAATAAAATTTTTTGTTCCCAAAAAACTAAAACCTAGGTTCACCAATGGTGGAGTTTCCCGTATTTTGGGCATTTTTTTTTTTGCCCACCAAAGGTAAGGCTTTCCCCCCCAACTTCAGGGAGCTGTCTGTAAAGTTCAGTTTTTCATGTTTGGTTTAAATTTTAACACTTTTCCCCCCCTTGACTCAGTTTTTATAATGTGCTTTGCTGATGGGGTTTTTTGTGGCTGCTTGGGTTTTTAAAACTAAAAAACATGAACATTGATCTATTTCACTGCCCCCTCTGTGTGTGTTTTGTGGTGTGTGTATGTGTGTGTGTGTGTGTGTTGGTGTGTTTTGTGTGTGTGTGTGTGTGTGGCCGTGCGGGTGTGTGGTGGGGGTTTGTTTGCGTGGGGTGGGGGTTTTTTTTTGTTTGACTCTTTGAGTGTGTGTTTTTGTGTGGGTGTGTGTGGGGGTGGGTGTGTGTGTGGTGTGTGGTTTTGTGTGGGGGTGTGGTTGTGTGTGTGAGTAGTAGGAGTGAGGTGGTTGTGAGGGAGTGAGAGAGGAGATATATTAATCCGTTAAGTGTGTCTGTGTCTGTCTCAGTGTCTGCATTAGTGTAACTTGTAAAAATGTGTTGTCTGTGTCGTGTCTGTGTGTCTGTGGGTTTGTATAGTTAAACAACCACACACAAAAACCCACACCACACACACACACACACACAAACCCACAACCACAAACACCCACCCCCCTCTCTACAAAACACACACATTCTTCTACACACACACACACACACACACACAACACACACACACAACACACACACACACACACACAACACACACCAACACACTGAAAAACCACTCACACACCCAAAAAACACACACACACACACCACACCACACGAAAACACCAACACCACAACCCACACACACACAAAAACCAAACAACAAAACACACCCCTACACACAACAACCCCACACACAACAATTTACACCTCCCACCCCAAACCACAACCCACACACACACAAACACACCACACCACACAACAACCCCACACACAACACCACAAGGGAGAGTGTGTGTGTTGTTTTTTTTACTAAACCACATGCACACAGTGGCAAATTGTACACTCCATAACGCTCCAGTATTTTTTTGCATATATTTCCCCCGGGAGCATTCATCCCCCAAAAATGACAGCCCAGTAATTGGGGGGGGGGCAATTTTGCGGGTAGCCTTTATATACCTTTGGGCCCGCAGAGAAAGAAAAAGAATTAACGGCCCGTTATTGTCGTTTCGTCCCCCGCTGGGGGTTTTTTGGAAAGGGGGCTGGCAAAATGGAACATCGGGGCGCAGGTGCCCTTTTTTACCTCTTTTCCTTTTTTATGGTCAGTGTTTTTTGCGAGTGTTGATCATGTTTTTTTGCGGGGAAAAAGGGTCCCTGAAAAAGGAGTCCCTTCAATGAGGAATGCTGGCCTTTTTGTCTTTCTGACTTTTTGTTTTCCCCCAAAGTTGGTTTGGGATTGGGGCCACCTGAAATTTTTGGCTGGGAGGGGGGGGGGGAGGGGGGGGGGGGATCGCTATGCGAAAACCTCAAGGTGAAAACCTTGGGCTCTGCCGATGAACACCCCCCCTCCCCCTCCCCCAAAAAAGAACAAAAAAAAAAAAACCCATAACAAAAACAAATTCATGGGCGTCTGAAGATATTTTTTTCCCAAACTTTTTTTTTTTTCTTTTTTTTTTTTCTTTTTACATTTTCCCTTGGTTAAAGGTGGCTGTAATTTTTGGGTGGTGTTTGTGTGTGTGTGTGTGTGTGTGTGTGCGTTCGTGTGGGGGTTTTTTTTTAAAAATTCTGTCATTCACCCAACTGGAATGTTTAAAGCCCACTTCTTGATAAAAGGGGAAGGGTTTTAAAATTGTTTCCAGTTTTCTGGTACCTTTGCTCACAGTTAAGTTCTATTTGGGAAGAACTTTTGGGGAATGGGTTTGTATTTTAATGCTAATTCCCCACTCTAGTTGCTGATTTAATTACTGCAAAAATGTTTTGATTAAAAAAAAAGATGAAAAATCACAATGCAGTCCCACGCAATTTCCACCCCAAATTTTTTCTTTTTTTTTTTTTGTCTTCCAATTCCTAAAACCAAAAACGAAGATTTTTTTTTTCATCACTGTCGGATCATCAAAAAACCCCATTTACTCCTTTTTTTTTATCTGTGAAAAGCCCATTGGATGCCTTCAACGAAAAAGGGTCAGCCTTTTTTTGAAACATTTACAATCCAAACAGTTGTGAAAAATAACCAAAAAAAAAGAGCTAAAGAACCGATTGTTTTTCCCCCCTTTTTTCTGCAGAGAGGGCCCCCCAAGAAACAGAAGAGCGATCTGCACCATTTTTTTTTTTTTTTAATTTCCCCCTTTAACTGTAGTCAAGGAAAGTGGGCTTTTTTACGTCAAATTTGAAACCCTGGAAAATTTTTCCGGGGGTTGTAGGCCCCTTTTTAAAATATACGAGCACATTTAGTCAGGGAAATTTTTCGGGCTGGGGCGACAAGGGGGTTAAGTCACACGGTTTATTAAAAAATTACTTTTGGTTGTGTGTTTTTTTTTCTTTTTGAGGTGTGCAATTTGTGGTCCACGATCGTTTGTATGGGGAAAGGGGTCCCCCTTTTTTTCCCCCTTTTTACCAAAATCTCATCAAGGTAAGTTACTCCGCCCCGCCCTTCCCCCCCTACAAATTTTTTTTTTGTTGTTGTTTTTTTTGTTGTGCTTTTTCCCCCGCTTAAAAAAATTGGGGGGGTCCCTGTCAGTGTACCCAAATGGCACTGTTTCGCCCATCTCCCACCTGGGAAATTCGCTAGTGGGGAATTAAATTTGGGGAAGTGAAATGAAAGTTTTGTGTGTTTTTTGGTTTTTCAAGAACCCTGCACATAGGTTTTAAAATTATTATTTTATACCCAAATGTGTACTATTTATGGGGGAGGTGCACATGAAGGCAGGTAGCGGCAGCATCCCCTGCATGCTGCAAATACGCCCCCCCACACCCCAACCCCCCCACACTACAAACACACAACACATACCCACAAAAACACACACAAAACACCAAAACACCACACCCCCACAACACACACACCCCCACCCTTCCTGTCTCCTTTTCCCCCCTTCCTTTTCCCCAAAAAACTACACTCCCACTCTGTGTGTGTGTGTTCCAAAACACACACACACACAACACCCCCAACAAAACACAACCCCCACCACACCACAACACCCCCCCACACCCCCCAAAAAACCCACCCCCTCACAAACCCACACGCACCCCCCCCCAACTTACACCCCCAGACCACCAAACACAAAACACACCATGCACAACACTTTTTTTTCTTTTTGCTTTCAAAATTTGTGTCGGGGGCTATTTTTTTATTTTTTTGTTTTCAAAAACCCTGGGGCCACTGCGGGTTTTAGAGCCCGGGCACTTCAAAAACGTAAATTCTGCAATGTCTTTTTTCCGCAAACGCCCCTGGAGGATAGCACCACCGCCAAATTCCCCCGGTGAAAGTGAGTGTGACTTGTCCTTTCTCTCCTTTCCCGCTTTTTTTTTTATTTTTTTTTTTGGTTTAAACAAATTTCCCTTCCCCTTTGATACCATTTTTTAAATTGTCAAAAGCAGTTTTTTCTCTGCGTGAAATTTCCGGGGCTCCCTTCCCCCACCTTGGGGAAGGCGCGCCCCCCAAAACAAGGGGGCCACCCCGCCAACCCATTTTTTTTTTTTTCCCCCTGCCCCTTTTGGACTGTTTTTTGTTTTCCCTTTAAAGGGGTGGTTTTTTTTTTTTTTTACTAAAAATTTTTGCCGGGGGCCCCCCCCCCCTTTGGGGTTTCCCCCCGGTCCCCCCCTCCCGTTTCCCCGAGTTTCCCTTGACCACTGGGGGGAATGGGGTTAAATTTCCGGGCCCCCAGATCCCCTTTTTTTTTGGGTTAAAGGGGGGTTTTTATGGGTAGGGGGCCCCGCCCCCGGCCCCAGATCCCTTTAATTTGGCCCCACTGGGGGGTTTAAGGGGTTTCCCAGCCCCGGGCCCAGACCCCCTTCTTCATTGGCCCCAACGGGGGGGGGTTTCAGTCAGGCCAGAAAAAAGCTTTTTTCCTTTTTTCCCATTGGTCCCCTTGGGTGGGGGGGGGGGCCCAACCCCCAGGGCCCAAAAATTCCCCCTTTTCATTGTGTCCCCGGGGGGGTGGGGGCCCAGCCCGGGCCCCCCAGACCCCCTTTTTCTTTTCCCCCACGGGGGTGTTTAGGGGCCCCCAGTCAGGCCAAAACCCCTCTTTCTTTTCCCCCCAGAGGGGGGAAATTAGGGGTCAGTCCAGGGCCAGATCCTCTTTTCTTTGGCCCCACTGGGGGGGTTTGGGGGGGTAAAGTCGGGACCAAGATATATCCTTTTTTTTTCTTTGGCCAGGGGGGGGAAATTGGGGTTTCCAGCCCCCCCCGGGGGGCCAAAATAAAATCCTCCTTTTCTTTGGGCCCCCCAACGGGGGGGGAAAAAGGGGGCCCAGTGGGGCCAAAACCCCCTTTCTTTTGGGCCCACGGGGGGTTAGGGGTCAGCCCCCCGGGGGCCAGATCCTCCCCTTTTTTCATTGGCCCCCCACGGGGGGGGATAGGGGTAAAAGCCGGGCCCCCCAAAATCCTCTTTCTTTGGTCACTGGGGGGGTTTTATAGTAGGGGTGGGTAAGGGCCAACCCCCAAAATTATATCCCCCCTTTTTCCGGGAAAACGCACATGTTTTTTTTTTCTGTTCGCCGGGGAAACATCCCCCCTGAAGGGTTTGGAAAAATTTGGAAAAACCCCTTTGAATGGGTTTCCGAAAATGGCCCCCTCCCCTTTGCAAAAACGCGAAAAAAAACCCTCACCTTCGGTGAAAAAACCCTTTTATTTTCTATTAAAAGGGGAAAAACCCCCTTAAAAAACCCAAAAAAAAACAAAAATTTTTGTGAAAAGGGCCCGGGAGAAATGTTTGGGCCCCAATTTTTCCCAAAGGGGTTGGTAATAAAAGGTTTTGTTTTTTTTTGGTTTTTGGTTTCCCCACATTTGCACCAATCCAGAAATTGTTTATTTTTATTTTGAGGATAGGGGGGAAAAAAAACACTCAGGGGTGCTTTTTTAAAACTTTCCAGCCCCCCCGTTGGAAAAGAAAGGTTTTTGAAAAATTTTTTTTCCATCTTTTTTCCCAAACCGGGCACAAAATTTTCCCTACCCCTTTTAAAAAACCCGGAAAAAAGGTTTTTAACGTTTTCCCGCAAGATGTTCTCCCCCTGCTTTTTCCGGCCAGGGGGGCCCCCGGTTTTTTTAGGAACCCCCATCCGAAGGCCCCTTTTTTGGGAAAGATTTGGGAAAACCCCTTGCATGATTTTTTAAACCCCAGGGGGAAAACCCCCCTCGAAGGGGAAAAAATTGAACTGGGTCATCAGATTGGAGGCAATATTTGACCCTGGGGCTATCCTGCCCCCCCCCCCCCCACATAATCAGTCAAGGGTCCAAGGCCCAGTGCAAAAAATTAGCCCCCCCCGTTTACCAAGTCCAAGTGGGTCAGTTTCGCTAGGGTTACCCCAGTGGAATGGGAGGGGAGGGAATGGGATTGGATGGAATGGGATGGGATTTGTGGGATGGGATGGAATGGGATTGGATGGAAATGGGATGGGATTTGATGGGAGGGATGGAATGGGATTGGATGGAATGGAATGGAAGGGGATGGAATGGAATGGATAGATAGCAGCTGAGATTAGGTGAAAGTGAAGGGGGGAAAAACTGACTGCTTTGTGTGGTGTGTGGTTTTGTCTTTGTTTCAGTCTGCGAATATTTGCACATTGGACTGTCAGGATTTTGGGGTTTCAGTGACTGAAAAGAGTGCTCCACTTCCCAGCCACACAAGGTCGCACACTGTTCTGTGGTGTGTTGTTGTGTGAAATGAGTGTGTTTGTGTGTCACTGGGGGGGGGGGGTTTGTGTGTGGGGTGTGTGGGTTTTGGGTTTGTGTGTGTATGGGTTGTGTTGTGTGTGTGTGTTGTGTTGTGTGTGTGTGTGTGTTGGTTGTTTTTTGTGTTTTTTGTGTGGTGTTGTGTGTGTGTTTGGTTTGTTGTGGTGGTGGTGTGTGTGTGTGTGTATGTGTTTTATGTGTGTGTGTGTGTGTGGTGTGTGTGTTTTGTGTGGTTGTGTGTGTTTTGTTGTTGTGCTTCTTCCCCCTTGTTTTCCCATATCTTATTTTCTCCTTCAGTCTTCCCCATGTTTTATCCCCCTTCTGTCTTCCAGTCTTTATCTTCTGTTTCCCCATGCTGTTTCTCTTTTGTCTTTCATGTCTTTATTTTTTCTGTCTTTCATGTCTTTTTCATTGTCTTTCTGTCTTTTCTTCTGTCTTTCATGTTTTTTATCTCGTCTTTCATGTCTTTATCTTCTGTTTCCATGTCTATTTTCTGTCTTCCAGTCTGTATTTTCTGTCTTCCCCATGTCTTTATCTTCTGTTTTCCCCCATGTTTTTTATCTTCTGTTTTCCATCCCTTTTTATCTTTGTCTTCCTGTCTTGTTTTCTTTTGTCTTTCATGTCTTTATCTTCTGTCTTTCATGTTTTTTTTATTCATCTGTCTTTCATGTCTTTATCTTCTGTCTTTCTTGTCTTTATCATCTGTTTTTTTCATGTCTTTATCTTTGTCTTCCATTCTATTTTCTGTCTCCATGTCTGTATCTTTTTCCTTCCATGTCTTTTATCTTCTGTCTTCCTGCTTTTTCTTCTGTCTTCCAAAAGTCTTTATCTTCTGTCTTCCATGTTTTTTATCTTCTGTCTTATGCTTTTATCTTCTGTCTTCCATGCTTTTTTTTTCTGGCCCCTTTTCCAAAAGGCCCCCTTTTAATCTGCTGCCCTTCCCAAAATTCTTCTTTTTTCCTTCCCTTGCCCCTTTTTTTTTTCGGGCCCCTTCCAGGGTTTTTTTTTCTTCGGGTTTTCCCCAATTTTTCCCTTTTTTTTCCTTCCTGCCCCTTCCTTGCCCCTTCACCCTCCTGTCTTCCATTGATTTTAAATTTTTTCCCGGTTTTTCTGTTTTCCAATTTTTTTTTTTTCTTTCCCCTTCCTTTTAATTTTTTTTTTTCCCGCCCCCTTTCCAGGGTCTTTTATCCCCTTCTGTTTTCCCATGCCCAAATTTTATCCCCTTCTGCCCTTTTCCCAGGGTATTATCCCCCTTTCCCCCTGTTTTTCCCCAGCCCCATTTTTCCCCGCCCCTTTCCCCTTCCCCCCATTATTTCCCTTGCCCCTTCCCCCAATGCATGCCCCTTTGGGTCCCCCCCAGGGTTTATTTTTCTGTTTTTCCCATGCCCCCCCCCATTTATCTCCTTCTGTTTTCCAAAAAAATTTTTTAAATCTTCCTGCCCTTTAAAAATTTTTTTAAGCCCCCCTGTTTTTCCCCCAATAGGGGTTTTTCCCCAACGGGGTTTAAATTTTGTAATGTCGACGGAAACTTTTTTGGGAACATTTACCCCATTGTTTTTTTTGAACAGGGAATGAGTTTTTGGGGGTTGTTTTTCCCAACCCCCAACAAATTTTTTTCCAACGGGGAATTTTTTTTTGTGGTGTGTGTAAAAATGCCCAAACTTTGTTTTTTTCAAAAAGGGTTTTGGATGTGTTTTGTGTGGGGTTCCCCCCCCGGTTGAACAGGTTTTTAATCCCGCCAGTACCCAAAAATTTTCCTGAAAAAACCCCTTTTTTGAAAAACATAAAAGTTTTGGGCCCCATTTTTTTGAAAAGGACTTTACCCCGTACAGTACCATTTTTTGGGTTAATTTTTTTGGACAATCTTTCCTTTTGTCGGGACATATTGCCCCCAAAACCTATAAAATTTGTTTTGTTATTTTTTAAATGGGGGAAAAAAGGCCCCTTTTTTCGCCCATTTAACCACTTTGTGTTTTTTTTCCCAACATGTTTTTTGTTGGTTTTGGGGGGGCCCATTTTCCGACATATTTTTTTTCCAAACATGAAAAAAATTTGGTTTTTTTGGGGGTAATAATGCCCCAAACCCCAAAAATTTTTTTTAAAACATAAAATGATTTTTTTTTTGTTTTTGGTTTTAAATTTTTCCAACAAATTTGTTCAAAAAGGTTTGATTTTTTTGTTTTGGGAAAATTGCCCAACAAATTTTTCCCAAAACTGTGGTTTGTTTTTGTGGTGTGAAATTTTTCAAAAAAATTTGTTTTCAACTTTAAAATTTTTTTTAATGGGGAAAAGGCCCCTTTAAATACAGAAAACCACTTTGTTGTTCAAAAAAGATAAATTTGTTTTTTTGTCCTTGGGTTGGAAACGGGGCCCTTTTTTTTTTCCATTTCCCAAAAATTTTTGGTTTGTTCAACATAAAATTTGCCATGTCGACAAAATTTTTCCCAAACATAAAAGGAATTTTTTTATTTTTTGGCCCGGACTTTTTTTTTTTACATTTCCCCAAAATGCGGGTCCCCAAAATTTTGGGGTTTTTTTTCAACATGATGATTTTTGGTGTGTGTTATGCCCCCGGGGTAAAATTTTTTTTCATCATGA